>PGFW01008333.1:23897-35970 GCA_003123925.1 Haematobia irritans | reverse complement strand
CCATGCAGGCAAAAGCATCAATTACACTAGTTCGTGCCATTTACGTTGTTTATCGAAATCCTGATAGGTTAGTGGCTTTTGATCATTGTAAAGACCCAAATGAGCTAGAAGTTTGAGTAGTGTTCCGGAGTGTGTAAAATAAAACGTCGAATTTGGTAATGAGGATTGTGGGCTAAAACAAAAAAAAAAGTTTATACGATTAAATTCATTTACTTTAGAAAATGAGATTGTTTAACTCACTCAATATGTTTGAACATATTTTCAATAGCTGACATATCTCTCTTGTGGCTTTCGTCCTGTATGAGTAAGTACTTTTGGTATTATCATATTTTCTTATCAGGGTTGAACAGAAATAGAAATTGAGTAGACTTTAATGAATGCTATGAGAATTTTGTAATCTTCGAAAGGGCTTATAATTTATTGATAAAGCAACCACCTATTTTCTAAACATTATGGCCAAAATATGAGTTCAAAGGTAAAATGCCCAAAGCGATTTTATTATTTTTATTATTTTATTATTCTCTTCAATGACCTTTGCATTAATTTTTATGTAATTAGAACACATTTATTAATATTGAAAGTGCATTAGCTAATGGTGAACCAAGTAAAACCACTGAGAGAAGCTATGATATCCTCAGAATTGTAACCATCCTTACATACACTTGATGAGTTACTCGTGAAATAATTTGATTTTTGAACCGAGTGAAACATCTTCATAATTTGTATTATACCCTATATGTCATAAAAGCGGTTTAACAGTAACGTGACTAATATGCATGCAAAATGTCATGGGTATAAATCTTAGTTAGACCCATTTTTCGATTTAGTTTTTTATATAGAAAAAATTGAGAACTATCGAATTTAATTTAAAAATGAGAAACTAATGTTGCCAAAAATTTTAAATTTGTATGTTTTATGGTTAAGAAAAATATCGTCAAAAGCGAAAATTTTGCGCGATTTCCGTTACAGAAATATCGGAAACAATCTACCATCCATCGTTTCAAATCACAAAGAATGGCGTCAAAGAAAATCCTGACTATTATCTCGGAAAACAGGCTATATACCCAGAAAGACTATGTCGATACCTGTGACGTATTTGACAACATTTTGCCAAAATTTAAATTTGTATAGTTTTTAAGGTTAAAGAAGAATATCGCCAAAGCGAAAATTTTCGATTCAATGAATATCGAACATCGTCATCCAATCGTTTTTCACGAAAGAATGGCCGTCAAAAGAGAATCCCTGCCTATTATCTCGGAAAACTGACTATAAGACAGTACTAACCCAGAAAGACATGTCGATACCTGCGACGTTATTTGACATACGTTTACCGACGCATTTCCATTATACGCTCAAAAAAACGTAAATGTAAGGAAACTTGTTATTGTTAAAAAACGAAATATTGGTTTGAAAAAACTTCAAGTACTTTCCTATAAATTTCTACAACTTTTTTTGAAGTGTTCGTTAATTTTTAGAATTTTTGATCTTATTCTGCAGCTGATATGAAAATTTTAATAAATTATTAACTGATTTTCTACAACAGAGGGCCTATGTCTTTATTTTTCACAAAAAACTAGGCAGTAATATATTCAAATATGTCATCTTAATTTAATCAAACCGAGCCCATGCGGACTATATGTTGATAGATAATACAAAAATGATTAACAGGTATTTGCTTGAAATGATTAAACTAACTAATACATTATTTTAAACACATTAAGTGAAAAATACTATAATAAAACGAACCATAATAATAATGAAAATTATGAAATAAAACAAAGAAAAGGCTAAATGTGATGTTTAAAAAAACTAATATCCTAAAACAAAAACCTAACGGCACACCTTTTATAAAAAAAAAAATAAAATTAATTATGAATGAAAAAAATAAATGGTGATATAATTATGTCAGTGAGAAACATGACTAGTTCAAAACGCATTATTATGAAAATTGCAAAATCAATCTATCTTAAATGTATGAGAAGAAATTGAAAATCCTTAGCAATAGGAGGCATATGGTTCCATAGCCTTTGTTCATGAGGCGAACTGTGCAAAAAGAGTTTCTCAAGAGAGAGTGCTTAGTAGAGGCTGACACTGTTCCACACTACGGCAGCTATATGTGAAATTTCTATGTGCGAGTGTAAGAAAATGAAGTTATAGCGCGAGGAATAAGAAGGGTGTGTGCGTGTGTGTGTGTTAAAACCCCAATTTTGAAAAAAGAGGAAAAAAAGAAAAAACAACAATTGAAACATTTGAGTGAGAGGAGAGAGATCGTTAAAAGAGCAACCCCGAACTGCGAAGCAAAGTAGTCGTAGTCCGGCCTCTCCATAAGATTAGTCGTCGGAAGTCGCTGGCCTGTAGAAGGAGGAAGAAGATAATGACAGGAATTGAAAAGCAGCAACGCAAAAGTAAGCAATTGTTACCGCAGGAATCGAGTTATTATATTATCTTCTCTCTAATAAGCCGCGACGCGATGTAGACCCGTGATTAAAAGTCATTATGAGAGCGAAGGAGGGTGCGGCGAAGAATATTTGAGTGTCTATGCGACACGTGAGATCTGATTGTACAGCACGCTCGGTGAAGGGCCTGAGCAATAATGAGGTGACTGAAGAGACGAAACAAAGTGGCGAAGTGATGACTCAGTAACCTGTGCGTGTGTTACAGTTACACACGTACTACGGAGCAGCTTACGAAATAATTTTGAATGCGGAGTTAGTGGCTCGCTACAGCGATCACGATGCAATGAGTGAGTGAAGCAGCCCAAATTTCAGAGATCTGGTGGTGCTCGGTCAGTGGTTCTGAGCACCTTGCTGAGAAAGCCAACGGCGCTCACGTGCTAAGATGCGTGTCTCTCGACTCGAATCAGAGCAGGGTAGCTACGACGAGAGTGAGTAAGTGAGGTAGTGAACAGGACATGTTGTACATCACAGGTCAAGAGAGGAGAGATCTGGTCTGTCTCCGAACCGAGTGTTTAATCAGTGTAGTTACAGTTATAGTGAGAGTGTGTGCGAGGAAGGATATCACGGCTAAGTGTGAAGAACCGAGGTGACTAGCAACTATCGGTGCTCTCTACACACGAACCGAAGCCCGGTAGCGTGAAGAAGAAGGAGCGCACAGGTATAAGGAGGAGGGAGAGAGGGAGGTGTAGGAGATGCGGTTGCAGCGTTTCAATGCAGCGAGTAGTGAGACCCACACTCTCACACACTGTAGAGAGTTCTAATTAAAAAGAGTGCACCAGATAACAGTGAGTCCTCCATCGGAGAGTCGTAACCGAACTTACTACAGAAACTCTGAGACCAGCCGGGTCCGTGTGGTATTAGCATTATTAGTAGCCGTGAGCGGTAGCATTCGCCCAATCATGTTGTGCGAATTGAATTTTGTACTTAAGAAGTTATATTCCCTTAATGTTATATTTCCTACACAGATTAAATATATGTTGGCAATTTCCTTGCTCATGCCGCATATACTTTACGGTATTGAGGTCTATACGGGTGCTAATCGATCCTGCGTTAACAGACTTATTTCGTGTTTTCATGGTATTCTTCGTTTTGTTTACGGCCAGCGATGTAGGAGGGACTACGACTACTTTGCTTCGCAGTTCTTGGGTTGTTCTTTTAACGATTTTGTATCCATAAAATGTCTTTGTTTCTTTTTTAATGTCATAAAACGCAGACAACCTTCTTATCTTCTGCATAACTTCAATTTTTTACACTCCACAAGAAATTCACAACTCCGTGTGGAACATTTCAGCCACAACATTTTTGAGAAATCTTTTGCAATTCGCATAACAAGGCTATGGAACCATTTGCCTGCTATTGCTAAGGATTTTTCAATTTCTTCTCATACATTTAAAGATAGATTGATTTTGCATTTTCATAATAATCGTTTGAACTAGTCATGTTTCTCACTGACAATAATTATATCACCATTTATTTTTTTCATAATTATTTTTATTTTTTTTTTATAAAAGTGTGCGTTAGGTTTTTAGTTTTAGGATATTAGTTTTAAACATCACATTTCTTTCTTGTTTTTTATTTTCATAATTTTCATATATATTTCGTTTTATTATAGTATTTTTCACTTAATGTTTTTAAAATATGTATTAGTTAGTTTAATCATTTCAAGCAAATACCTGTAATCATTTGTATTATCTATCAACATATAGTCCGCATGGGCTCGGTTTGATTAAATTAAGATGAATATGAATATATTACTGCCTAGTTTTTGTGGAAAAATAAAGACATAGGCTCTGTTGTAGAAAATCAGTAATAATTTATAAAATTTCATATCAGCTGCAATAAGATCAAAAATTCTAAAAATTAACGAACACTTCAAAAAAAGTTTAGAAATTTCATAGAAAGTACGAAGATTTTTCAAACCAATATTTCGTTTTTAACAATAACAAGTTTTTTCCTTAATTACGTTTTTTGACGTATAATGAAATGCGTGGTAAACGTATGTCAAATACGTCGCAGGTATCGACATGTCTTTCTGGTATGTCTATAGTCAGTTTTCCGGATAATAGGCAGGATTCTCTTTGACGCATTCTTTGTGAAACGATTGATGATCGATTGTTCCGATATTCTGAATCGGAAAATTTTCGTTTGGCGATATTTTCTTAACCTTAAAACATACAAATTTAATTTGGCAAAATGTTTGTCAATACGTCACAGGTATCGACATGTCTTTCTGGTTGTATATAGCCTGTTTTCCGGATAATAGTCAGGATTTTCTTTGACGCCATTCTTTGTGATTGAACGATTGGATGGTAGATTGTTCCGATATTCGTAAACGGAAATCGCAAAATTTTCGTTTGACGATATTTTCTTAACCATAAAACATACAAATTTAAATTTTGGCAACATAGTTCTCATTTTAAATTTAAGTTCGATAGTATCTCAATTTTTTTCTATATAAAAAACTAAATTCGAAAAATGGGGTCTAACTAAGATTGAACCCATGACATTTTGTAAGCAAGGCGGGCATACTAAATATGGCACCACTTTCATTCGGTGGTGAGGTTATATACTTCTCGGACCACACTAGTAATTGGAATGTGCAGATATTTTTTTCATTTAATTTAATTTCATCTTCGTTAATATTCTACTAATACTTAATATTTTTTTATCTTTTAGGTGTGACAATAGTGATCCCATGGTACTTACAATGCATCAGGAACGAGTTGTTCATATACCTGGATGCCCTCAGGATAGTGATCTTTGTAGCCTTAAAAAATTGCGGCAATTGTTTGCAGAAAGTGTGGATAATTGTAATTTTGATGAGTTGTGTTTTTAAATGACATTACCCTCTAAATTCAATGGGTTCGAATACATTTTAATAAAGCGCTTCGAACACACAATGACTTACGCACAGAATTGTCAAATGTTTTCTTGGATATGTAAAATATATCCCTTATGTACATACTAGTTCAAATCTATGTACATAATAATATCAACATCTATATTTAAAACAAAACTATAGAGCCTACCATATATAACTTAAAAGCATATACCAGCTTTTTTCAGCGACTAATCTTAAACTTATAGCAATGAAGAAAGAAGAAAAAGAAGCTAAAGAGATAGCCAACATTAATAATTGCTTACAACTTTGTTCTAGAATAGAGATCTAATAGAGCGGAGAATTATAATGTGTATATATATCGTTTCTTTCCCTTGTCTCCTCTATGCATTACTTTTCCCTTTGTTTGATAATGAAATACGTTGATTTGTGCGTATTTTTTATACGAAAAATGTGCTTTATTTTTTCTTTTGTATACATTTATATAATCTTATACCTAAAACCATATATATACATAGATGTAATAGATTCTTACATAAACATATATAAGAAATTTATTCTAAGATTATGTTTCAAAAACCTATATTGATTCTATTCTATCTCGTCATGAACATATTATACATATTTACACATTCATTAACAAAATCATAAGGAAAAAAAAAAACAAAAACAAACAACACAAACATAACAAAAAGTAGTGGAAATTAATTATATAAAACAAAAACTGATGATATGATTTATTATGTTTTTTCCCCCTCCCAAAATGACGCGATCAATCGACCATTAAGTAAAAACATGAACCCAACAAATCAGACAAAAAAAAACTATTGTATAGGTGATAACACAAAACACTACTAGATCATCCCTCTTCCACTTTCCCTTCCTTTCATAACAAGTAGTTTAGGACTAACCAATAATGTTTGCATTATTAATAAACATAACAAAAATTATAAATATATATACACATACACACACATGAAAGTTATAATAATAATACCCAAGCACACATCCCTATTTTTCTTTAATATTCTTCATATCTAATTTTAAGTGAGGTGTAGTAAAAGATAAAAGTTTAAAACAAAATGTTGTTGCTTTATTATTTTTGAGGCAAAATTTCGTTCGATTTTTGTTGTATTTATACACCCCCTGCTCCATAATATATAATTTCTATTTAATTCAAAAAATAATAATAATAATTACAATAATAATATTATATTTTTATTATATGCAATAATATAGAAACAAACAAACGCAGAAGCAAACAAAACGAACGAAGCAAAATAAAGAAACATAAAATATTATACATTGATGTTATTTTTTCGTAAACAGAGATTGGATTTAGGTTAGCAAGTGCAATTATAACAAAATAACGGGAATGCATAGTGTTGTGAATGTGGTCAAAAATGGTAATTACATACATATATAAAAATTTTATTGTTAATATACGATACGAGGCTATGTTTATAGACGTTTATTTTTCAAAAATTTTATTTCTATAGAAAATTTGTGTCAAAATTTTGTTTCTATAGAAAATTTTATTTCCATAGAAAATTTCATTTCTATAGAAAATTTTGCAAATTTTATTTCTATAGAAACTTTGTCAAAATTTTATATCGATAGCAAATTTTGGCAAAATTTTATTTCTAATTAAAAAATTTTTGGCAAAAATTTTATTTTGTCAAAATTTTAATTCTATAGAAAATTTTGTCAAAATTTTAATTCTATAGAAAATTTTGTCAAAATTTCATTTCTATAGAAAATTTTGTACAAAATCTTCATTTCTATATGAATTTTGTCAAAATTTTATTTCTATAGAAAATTTTGTCAAAATTTTATTTCTATAGAAAATTTTGTCAAAATTTTATTTCTATAGAAATGTTGTCAAAATTTTATTTCTATAGAAAAATGTTGTCAAAATTTTATTTTCTATAGAACATTTTTTGTTAAAATTTAATTTCTATAGAAAAATTTTACAAAATTTTATTTCTATAGAAAATTTTTAACAAAATTTTATTTCATATAAAAATTTGGACAAAATTTATTTTCTATAAACATTTTTGTCAAAATTTTCATTTCTATGAAAAATTTTGTCAAAATTTCATTTCTATAGAAAATTTTGTCAAAATTTCATTTCCATAGAAAATTTTGTCAAAATTTTATTTCTATAGAAAATTTTGTCAAAATTTCATTTCTATAGATAATTTTGTTAAGATTTTATTTCTATAGAAAATTTTGTCAAAATTTCATTTCTACAGAAAATTTTCAAAATTTCATTTCTATAGAAAAATTTTTGTCAAAACTTTCATTTCTATAGGAAAATTTTGTCAAAATTTATTTCTATAGAAAATTTTGTCAAAATTTCATTTCTATACGAAAATTTTGTACACAAATTGTATTTTCTAATTGAGACATTTTTCAAAATTTATTTCTATAGAAAAATTTTGGCTCAAATTTCATTTCTATAGAAAATTTTGTCAAACATTGTTATTCTAGAATAGAAAAATGTTGTGTCAAATTTTATTTCTATATGAAAAATTCAATTATTCAATAGTGTGTCAAAAATTTTATGTTCTATAGAAAATTTGTCAAAATTTTTTATTTCTATAGAATTAAAAATTTTGTCTATTAGAAATTTTTACATTTTATTTCTATAGGAAATTTTTAACAAAATTTTATTTTCTACTAAAAATGAAACTTTTATTGAAAATTTTGTCAAAATTTCATTTTATAGAAAATTTTGTCAAATTGTATTTCTATAGAAAATTTTGTCAAAATTTTATGGATTGCTATTATTAAAAATTTTTGTCAAAATTTCATTTTCTATAGATATTTTAAATTTTTCAGAAATTGCAAAATTTCATGTTCATAGAAAATTTTGTCAAAATTTTTTTATACTTTTTGCACATTTGATCAGAAAATTATTGTCAAAATTTTATTTCTTAGTGTCAAGTGTGGTTCAATTGTTTGGTTTAATGAAACTGTCTGAAATTTATTCTGAATAATGGTTGATAGTTTTGGGCTGCAAGTAGAGGATACTGATGAGGAATGTGGTAATTCCGAAACACTGCGTCATCCAAACCATCTTGCAGTCTATAGGGCGTTGCCCAAATAAATTTGAGCAAACATTCTTTTCCTTTGTGGTCAAGCTACACTTTGTAGTTTAGCTCAATACATGGTTTTAAGCTGAAATTCAAAAAAAAAACAATAACAAACAACAATGATTAAAGAACAAAACAACATGTAACAAAAAAAAAAAATAACGTAAAATTTTATTCTATACCAAAATGTTTGTCAGAAATTTCATTTCCCATAGAAATTTTGTCAAAATTTAATTTCTTTAGAAAAATTTTGTCAAAAATTTCATTGTGCTTAGAAAAAGTTTTGTCAAAATTTCATTTCTATAGAAAATTTTGTTAAATTTTTTTTTTATAGAAAATTTTGGCAATCAAAATTTAATTCTATAGAAGAAATTTTTGTCAAATTTTGTAAATTTCTAAGAAAATTAATGTCAAAATTATATTTCTATAGAAAATTTTGTCACTTAATTTTTTTCTATAAGAAAATTTTCAAGAATTTTATTTCTATAGAAAAATTTTGTCAAAATTCTTATTTCTATAGGAAAATATACAATGTTCAGAAATATATTTTCTACTAGAAAAATTTTGTCATACATTTTTTTCTATAGAGAAATTTTTGGCAAAATTTATTTCTATAGAAAATTTTGTCAAAATTTTATTTCTAATAGAAAATTTTGTCAAAAAATTTTATTTCTATAGAAAATTTTGTCCAAATTTTATTTTCTATAGAAAATTTCTTGTCAAAATTTCTATTCTATAGAAAGATTTTTGGGCAAAATTTGTCAAATTTTATTTCCATTGAAAATTGTTGCCAAATTTTTTTCTATAGAAATTTTTGTCAAAATTTTAGTTTCTATAGACAATGTTTGTGCAACATTTATTTCTATCTACAATTTTGGCAAAATTTTATTTCTATAAAAATTTTGGCAAACATTTTAATTTTAAAAATTTCATTTCTTATGGAAAATTTTGTCAAAAATTTTATTTCGTATAGAAAAATTTTGTCAAAATTTTGTATTTTATAGAGAATTTTGTCAAAATTTCTATAGAAATTTTGCTAAAATTGTATTGTCTATAGAATAATTTTGTTAAAAATTTTATTGTCTAATAGAAAATTCTGTCAAAAATTTTATTTCTATATGAAAATATTGTCAAAAAATTTAATTCTCTATAAAAATTTTGTCCAAAAACTTTTTGTTTTCTAATGAGAAAATTTTGTCAAATATTTTAATTTCTATAGAAAATTTTGTCAAATTTTATTCTATAGAAAATTTGTGTCAAATTTTATTTCTATAGAAAATTTTGTCAAAATTTTATTTCTATAGAAATTTTTGTCAAAAATTTTATTTCTATATGAAAATTTTGGCCAAAAAATTTTCATTTCTATAGAAAAATTTTGCCAAAATTTGTTATTTCTAATAGAAAATTTGCCAAAATTTTATTTCTATAGGAAAATTTTGTCAAAAATTTTAATTTCTTAAAAATTTGTCAAAATTTTAATTTCTATAGAAAATTCTCTGTCCAAAATATCAATTCAATTCAATGTTCTTTATTTTCTTTTTTAGCATTACAAAAATACATATTAGTGTAGTACAATTAAATAAGCCTTATTAGAGTAAAATAAAAAGAAGCAATACAAGCAGTGGGGTTTTTTTTTTTTTAAAAACCCGTCTGCCGGAAAAAAGAGTTTTAGCGAATAGTAATTAATAATGAATTCATTTATCAAAAATTTTCATAATTTAAAGCTTCCTTTAAAAACTTATAGCAAATCTAACCACGCAAAAATCTTCACCGTCCCAATGTTAGACAATGAATTATGTCATTGTGAGAATAATATAGATTGATGAAGTAGTCTCAGCGTATCACATTTAGTAAACTGGAGCATCTGCCTATGATATGATTAATAGTTTCGATTTCTGCCCAGTTACATAACGAGGGCATCGTTGATCTTGTGATGCTAAAATGTGTAATTTCCAGTTCAACCAAAATAGGTCCCCTCTGGCTTTGCATTATATACAGTAAATTTTGATGAGAGAGTAAAATTTTCGTCCCTAGCAAATACATGACACCAGACGTTGAGGATTTAAATGTCTATAAAATCGAGTTTCGCTTTCCTGAGCTTTTTGTAAGTTTGCATTATAAGAATGTGCAGTAATTTTATTAAGAATTTCCTGGCATGCATACAACCAATTGACTTTATTAGACGTTACGTTATTTGTGGAAATGTTATGGTTAAGAAGCTTGTCTTCTAAAATCCCTTAAACGCGGGGCTTATATTTAATTCAAGGAGCTTTGATGCGGGTAATGTGGGTAATCTGCGGTCGTCAGGTCAAACAACAGTTTTCGGCTAAGTATGACAAATGTCGATTGTAATGTATAAATATAAACCCGGTTCGTAGCCAAGTTTCGCAGAAGAATATTTAATATAATTTGGTGTATTTTCTGGTAACTTTAAAATTCTTTTAATAAAATAGCGGTAGAGTTTTTCTACTTCCTCAAAATAGGAATTTCCCCAAATCTCAGCACCATAACTATGTATTGACCGGCATACCGATAGAAACAGCTTCCATTTCGCCTTCAGAGGGACTGATGATTTTACAATGAAGTTACTCCATGTTGAATTTATAGACAATTTGGCTGCAACATTTTGTCTTGGTCAGGTGTTTTCATTAAAGTCATTTTGCGGCGTCAGAATGAGTCCAAGGTATTATATTCATTTACTACTCTAATAGATTCTCGCCATAAATGACCATTTTCCGGTTGTTTGCCAGACGACGCTCGCCTTTCCTAAGACCATGATCTCTGATTTTGGCTTGAATTAACTTCCATGCCCCATTTTTAAACAATTGTTGTAGGTTGCTTATCATCTGTTGCAAATGTATTGGTTCTTCTGCCAGTATTACTATATCGTCCGCGATGACATAAGGAGACGTAGATATTGATTTGTCTATGAAGAGACTGCTTCGAGTTGGTCATGTAGGAATGCATTCATGTATACAAGCAAAACAGAATTGGTGAGCAGTAAGCAAGCGCCTTGTTTAAGCTCCTGTGAAGTTTTGCGAGTACCTCCTGAAGTATCTCTGTAGCCTGTCCAACACAGCCGACTTCGTACTTGCATATATCTGTTCCAGAAATCTTACAATTTTTGAAGAGAGGCCAATCTCGTGTAATTTATATATCAATAGATGTCGAGGAACTCTATCGAAAGCAGACTTAAAATCAACAAAATATGCGTAAACCTTTTTGTTCTCGTTCATCTTAATACTAATTATTGCCATCAGGTTGAAGAATATTGTCTATCGTCGAGTACCCTTTTCTGAAACCAGCTTGAAATTCGTTTAAAAACATGGTATCTATTTCACACCCATTCTGTTAAGCGTGCTATCATTGATCATGGCAATTGCATTAATTTTCGCGACACAGTTCATAAAAGTTGAATACCTCTATAATTGTAAACATTCAATTTATATTCGCTTTTGTTATGTATTCGGAAAAAAGTTACTACCGCAAGAACGAAGATGATCGTAATCATCACAGCCATTTAGAATTTGTGTAAAGCGAAGGCATAGTGTTTCTAAAAACTCGTCGGTGGCGTGTATGAAGAATTCGTAGGGAATCCGATCCTCTCCGGGCGCTTTATTTGAGCTTAGTGTTTCTGAAACAGAATCCTTTTAATTTCTGCAGAGCGTAAATCTCCTATC
>PGFW01008329.1:17344-34401 GCA_003123925.1 Haematobia irritans | reverse complement strand
TCGTATGTTATACGCAATTTAGGATTAAGCAAACGTGTCGATGATGACCAAGACCCTCGTGAAGCCATTTTAAAGTATGCCAAGGAAGCCGCCGAAAACCCCTATTGGATAGCACCGGCTTACAAGCAAACACAACCGAAGCCAGTTTTTTCCACGCCTGTGGAAGGCGGTGGGGGAGATGACGATGAACCAGAGAATAAAAAATCAAAGAAGGAATAAACGAATTTAATTACATGAAAATATGTATTCCTAATTTGTAGACATTCTAATTAAGATGCATAAGATTTACTTAATAGGAGTTAATTGTTAAAATGCTTACTATCCCTTAGAATATTTTGTGAGATTTCAGAATAGGTGTCCCCATTGTTGCAAACAATAAAACGCTTGGTTGAGTACCTTAAGAAAGCTCTTAATACCAATCCTAACCCATCTTTTCATAAATATTCATGTAATTAATATTAAAAAATATTCCATAAAAAAAATGTTTGTATTAATTACTTTCAATTCATCAAGTCATACTCCTATTCATATTTAAATAAAGTTGCACATTTATTTCCCTTGTGTCACCAAAGCATCTTGCAAACGATAACAATCACTCGCAATTCTCCACTTCTCATCTTGGGCGGTTATAATGAAAGTCTGCTGAAATGGTTTCATAGGCTGATCTGTGTATTTAACAGTGCCTCCTGCCTGTATTAGATACGTTAGTTGGCCTGCCACTGCATCGTCAACAATGGGTTGAGCGTCAAGTGTAGTTATATTGTGTTCCGAAGAAGGAAGCTCTATGAAATACTTGTGTATGTTGTCTTTACCCGAAGCACCATTGCCATTCCATACAAACAAACCATTCTCCAAATACAAACGGCTTATTTGCTATAATGAAAACAAATTGTTACAATAGCAAACATCGATAACAACAACCCACATACATGTCTTCTTTTATCAAATGATTGATAGTACAATTTCGTGAAATCCTCCGCGGTTCTGCAGCAGCTTTCAATTTTTCCTTTTAATTCCTGTTTGTAAAAACATTTTTTAAATGCTTGTGAGTTGAAAATACATGTTGTAAACTTACACTGTCCATTTTTGTTGGTTATTTTGAAATATTTCTTGAATTAGTAAAAGTTCCTTATTATTTCAAAAATTTGAGCAATAACATTACAATGTGCATAAAATCAAGAATCAAAAGTATAAACAAACGAAGGGCATTGCCAAATTCATATATTAGTAAGAGTTGCATTTACCACAAATTAAACGGATATTGAAGAAGCATGTTCGTGTATTACTCTTCATGACTTTACAACAAATATTGTACTTTGAAACAATGAGAAAAATCGATTTTTTTCTTTTGTTTTAGAAGTTTGCTTACAATTTTCCAATTACTGAAAATAGAAAAGCGCAAAGCTCACTTCAAAATATAAACAAATTTATATTTCCACCACAAATCTGGAGGTAAACAAAATATTTTTAACGCCAAGAGCAATAGCAGCCTACCCTGCCAACATTTTTTGAATTTGTCGGCAATTCATGAGAATTCCAACAATGTCGAAAACATTCGTATACGATATCCAAATCTCCTCGGAAAAGCGTCGTTACTATTGAGAAGTTGCACCATGCCAATTATGCTATTAAAGCATCGCATGAGTGCTATTAGGCGCTTTTTAGATAAATTATAGAACGCGCCATAAGAGCCCCTTCAAACTGTTAGAATCATTGTGGTCAAGTATAACACTATGTTTAGATGTTTATTAATTTGAATAACATTTAAAGACTAAAAATCACATAGAACATAATGTCCTTAACAAGAAATGATGTTGATTTATAAGTTGCAAATTCAGCTAAAGGGTGATTCTTTTTGAGGTTAGGATTTTCATGCATTAGTATTTGACAGATCACGTGGATTTCAGACATGGTGTCAAAGAGAAAAGATGCCTCAGTATGCTTTTGACTTTCATCATGAATAGACTTACTAACGAGCAACGCTTGCAAATCATTGAAGTTTTATTACCAAAATCAGTGGCAGAAAATCCGCTTTCTTTTTATCGACAAATTTTTGTTTCAGCGATGAGGCTCATTTCTGGTTGAATGGCTACGTAAATAAGCAAAATTGCCGCATTTGGAGTGAAGGAGCAAACAGAAGCCGTTCAAGAACTGCCCATGCATCCCGAAAAAATGCACTGTTTGGTGTTGGTTTGTACGCTGTGGAATCATTGGACCGTATTTTTCAAAGATGCTTGTGGACGCAACGTTACGGTGGAATGGCATCGCTATCAGTTCGATGCTAACAAACTTTTTGTTGGCAAAAATTGGAAGAACTGAACTTGGTTTGACATGTGGTTTCAACAAGATGGCGTTACATGCCACACAAGCTCGCGATTCTATGGCCATTTTGAAGGGAAAACTTCGGAGAACAATTCATCTCAAGAAATGGACCGGTAAGTTGGCCACCAAGATCATGCGATTTGACGCCTTTAGACTATTTTTTGTGGGGCTACGTCAAGTCATAAAGTCTACAGAATAAGCCAGCAACTATTCCAGCTTTGGAAGAACTAACATTTCCGAAGAAATTCGGGGCTATTCCGGCCTAAATGCCTCGAAAGTTGCCCAAAATTGTCGACTTTCGAATGGACCACTATAGACGCAGCCGCGCGGTCAACATTTAAATGAAATTATTCTTCAAAAAGTAAAATTGTCATAGGACCAATCTTTAACGTTTTCAAATAAAGAACCGATGCAGATTTTTGCAAATTTTTATGCGTTTTTTCTTAAAAAAAAGTTTTATCAAGCTCTTAATCAAATCCACCCTTCTATATTCGCAGATGTTCACAGCGTGGTTTCAGCTAGTGTGTTTTTATCCTTTGGTCGAAGGCAGGCATTGCCTGCGAAGAATAAATGAAAAATTATCAATTTATTCTATTTGGAATGATCGGAAACATAATTCACCATGTCTTTTTTTCAATAACTTCAGTTTTGTTTTTTATTCAAACAATTCATAAGAAGCCATTTGCGCTTTGGTGTTTTACAAAATATTAAAAATGGTTAGATCTTACTTGACTTCGTTTTTTAAATTGTAAAATCTTAAAAAACATATTAATAATTTTGCTATCAATATAGTTACTTTGGGCCATGGGAACAACTTCTCAAAAGTGACGGCGCTTTTCTCCAAGGAGTTTGGACATCGTATTACGGACTTTTTCGCATGGCGGGATTTTCAAAAGTGTCGTCAAATTAAACAAAAAAGAACCGCAGTGCAAAAAAGTAGCTTATTAACAGCTATAAGTTAAATTTAAAAGTTTTCTAATGTTTTCTACTAGCGCGATTGCAACAAATTTGGGCCAAGATGTTTAGTTCATTTCAAGTCTTATAAACAATATTGGTAAATGTATAGAAATAATGCCCGTTTATATTTAAATTATGTTAAGAATGTAGTGTCCTTCAAATTCTTTAAAATATGTTCCATTTTGATGTAGTTCCTGATATTTCTTGAGCTAATTGTTTTTATTTCTTTGATGTAGCAATTTGAGAAAAACCTAAAAAGACTTATGGTGTTTTCTTTTCTTGAAAAAAGTGCTTTGCCGTCCATTTTGTCTGTACAGGAATTGCGCATTTTTTTAAAAATGTTAACAGCAACCTAAAAAAAATGCGTATCATTTCAGCGTGGCAGATAGAATTTAAAAGAAGGGAAACAGGACAATCGCAAGCACTCTCGTGTTTTGCAGTGCTGAAAATGCCCGTAATTTGCCTCTATGCGTGTGCACTATTTTCACAAACAGGGAATTCGATAGCCTTTTTCGCACTTTTGCCTTTTTTTAGAAAAAGAAACTAAAAAGTACATTTCACTCAAAATGCCAAAAAAAGTGCGCATTTTTCAGAAGAAAAGAAAAACGCACATTACTTTAAGAATTCCTTTTAATGCAAAATTCTTTCTAATTTGTTTTGGAAAGCATTTGTTTCAGTTGAGTTCAAATTATGTCTGTTTGATAATTATTTTCTCTTGGCCAACACTGAAGCTTATATACAACGTCGGCCGTTCATAATTGTGCACATATTTTTGTTCGGCTCTGGACACGCGTAGGCGCTCAACAGCGGGCGTTGTTTTTGTTTGTTACTAAAACACAAAGCGTGTGCCGGTGGAACTTGCGAAATATTAATTTATATATTTTCCTCGAGGATATATTATAATCAAGCAGAGAACTTTGCAAGTAAATATTTGAAGTTTTCTTAAAAGTTATGGCTTGATACATTGGAATACGATATTACCGCGGAAGTGCGAGGTGTTATTGGTGTGATTTTTGCCCCATGATGAATAAAGAAGAAATGTGTGACTATTTTTGTTCGTTTGCTTGTTTCATATTAGACTCCAGGCGCGTCTGAAACTTTTCGGAGCAGAAACATAGTGTTCAAGAACAATAAATAACTGGCAAAGTTGAACAGATTATCCAGTGATTGAATAGATTTGATTAATTCCCAAGAAATTTGTTGCAACTGCGGGAATTCGGATTTTCACCAAGAGCGAAATCTCCATCGTTTCGTGGGATTCAAAGACAGCGAAAATGAAAAATTGGCAAAGTTCGTCAAGAAAGCCTATAACCAAAGACATGGTAGAAAAAGAAATGTGTTCTGTAAAAGGTTGGAACTGGGTACAGCAACTTCAAGGGATCCTGTTTTGAGTTTTGAAAAGACAGCAAAATGGATCTTTTGAAATACCCCCTGTCGCATGTTTCGCAATGCACCACAGGCAAAAACGAAGATCACTATAGAATTTATTCAGAACGATGATGCGCCTGTTGGTTTAATGGAAATGCGTTTTTCACATACCGGCTGTAGAGTCTGCGAAGAAGATTCCTGTTGAGACATTCCATCGAATGTGATGAATAAAGCTTCGGTTTATATCGCATCTGGAGATGCTATTGCATTATTTCCGTGGAGATACATTGTCTCACACCCAGAGTCGTTATGACATTAAAGTTTTTCACATTCTTCAATTGCTATGGCCAAAACTTTGATTATTAAAATTCCCGATGGATTCGGTATTAAGACTTTTCCTTTTGCCACCACAAAGATAATCGTCAAATGTTCTTTGTGTTGTCATTGGATCCACCCATTAAACAATAAAGGTCAGGAACACGCTACCATTATTTGGTTTTTGTATTCAGTCAGAAGAGGAGCACATCCATAGAACTGCCTTTCACAGAGGGAGGAGTTGACAAAGAAAAATTATGAGGGTTAAACTGAAAAGGAAATCTCAGGTCCACTTTATGAAGTATGGAAAGGTAATGAAGGTTTTGATAGGTAGGAAAATAACTGGACTGGAAACTTTGTGGGTAAGTGTAGTCCTTCTTGATCATGAAAAACTAAAATAGCTAACATTTTTTCAATCCCTCTTAGACATTCTGGTACTGCGCTTGTGGGTTGTTCATTCAAAGCTGGCTGGCAGGCTATCTATATCCTTTGGAACGTGGTTTCATATACATACACAAACCTCCTGTTCACATACGTTTTGAGGAAATAGCCTCAAGTTAACTTTGCCCGCAGCGGTGGTTTCTACTCGTAGTTTTTGATTTTGAAGTCACCTCAAAAATGGCACCGTCCACACCTTCTCTTCAATTGAAAAGGAAGAGTACTTCGGAAACTCTTTCGATTCATCAAATCCAAAAGAAACTCCATATCAAGCAATGTGGGTAAAGATAAGGGTGGTTATTAAAGAAGGTCGATTTGGTGATCTGAATAATGAGAATGAACGGACGCCTATTCTGCTCGATCAAGCAGAGGCCAGAGAGAAAGATTCGGATGATGAGGAAGGCTCTGAAGAAGAGTCCTACAGATGAAGACTTTAAGCCGAATGAAAACGAATCGGATTTGGCTGAAGAATATGATTCAAAATGTGGCCAGTGATTCAGAGATTCGGATGCCAGTGTAGGGGTGGCAGTGGCGGTTGAAGGAAATACCTGAAAAGAAAGAAAAAAAGAAAAGCCAAAAAGGAAAAGAAAGAGAAAAAGGAAAAGTCTGAGAGAAAGAAAGAAACGTAAGTTTTAAAAATTCAAATGTCTCTTCAAATTCTAATTTGTGTTTTATACAGAAAAAGTCACTCTTAAGAAAAAAGATGCAAATAAACCGAAAAGAGCTACCACAGCCTTATTGTTTATGGGATTGACAATGGATACCCGCGAACAAATCAAAATGAAAATCCAGGCATAAAATAGTTGAACTTTGAAATTGCCAAAAAGGTGTGGTGAGATGTGGAAAGATTGAAAGAACAAATCAAAATGGAGAAGAAAAGGCAGCTAAGGACAAACAAAGATATTTTAGATGGAAATGAAAGACTACAAGCCTTACCGCAGACGATAGTGAGGATGATGGGAGCTCGCCGCAGCAAGCGGGAAAACTTGTCAAGGAAACGTTAAAAAGGAATTCATCCTCTCCAAGAAGTCTGGCAAAATACAATTCTGGCAGCTTTAAATCAAAGCAGTATATATCCAGATGATTTGACTCTTCCTCAAGCACAGTGAGAAAAAGGAAATTCTTGATGCCGATTCTGATCCGGAAAAGAAAAAGAGTAAGAAAGGTAAGTAAAAATACAAAATTTTTTAAACAACTAATTTTATAAAAAATTTCAACTATTCATTTAGACCGATAAAGAAAATTAATAAAGATTGAAGGACAAAAAGAAGGACAGCAAAAAGAAGGATGCAAGTTGATGAAGAAGAGGAAAAGAGGAGGGACGAGCGAAGAAGCGTCAGCATCCGAAGAAGAAATTCCGCAGGCAAGAAAGCGTGACGCAACGATTAGACCTCTAACTTCGTAATTCATTTCCATATTATATACAAAATCCCATTATTATTTAAAATATTTTTAGCGTAGTAGTTAGAACAACTTCAAAACTGTTATTCACGTTTTATGTTTTTTTTTTGTAGTTGTATCACCTTACAACCTGTAAATGATTAGAACATCATTTAATTTGTATTACAGTGGAAATCATATTTTTTTATAAATTATTTCCCATTACAATTGAAATTTGCCGATTTAATTATATATAATTTCATAAAATAAAAGTAAAATTTATTCCTTGGACTGCGTATATATATTTTAAATTGTTAAGAAATTATTAGTCTCTTCAGAAAAGTACATAAAACTGTGTTACGGATGTTAAGCTCCAAAGTTTTGAGTACAAGACAATCTACTAGCTTCACCAGTTGTGGGGGCATAAAACATAATAATAATTTACATTAACAATCTAAGTAATATATATTTCGCCAGCAGTCTGTTGTTGCCACCCACCGATTCACGGTTTGGCCACGTAATGATCCTTTCAAGAGGCTTCCGGACGTCTACTCGACATTTGGGTTTTTATACAAGGGCTATGTATAAAAAACTGTGTACCGATATTGGAACAATTGTTGTTTTTACATTCTGGTTTTTTTTTTTTTTTATTTTTTTTTTAATTTTGAAATCTATTAAAAAAAACAACTAATAAACAAACATACTAAAAAAAATAATTTTTTTGAAGCAAAATTTTATTTATTGATTTATTTGAGAACGCTATCAAAAAAAAAAAAGGGGTTCCAAAAAACAAAAACGTATTGCTTCAAAAAAAAAAAATAACGGTTTCCAAAACAAAAAATGCATATCAAAAAACGGTTCCAAAACAAAAACGATATTAAAAAACGGTCCAAAACAAAAATGCATTATAAAAACAAGTAAGGATAAGTCTAAAGTTCCGGGCGGGGCCGACTATATTGATACCCTGCACCACTTTAGTTAGATTCTAAAATTTTCGATACCATATCACATCCAGTCAAATGTGTTGGGCGCTATATATAAAGGTTTGTCCCAAATATATACATTAAATATCCACTCGCATCTGGACAGAATTTGATATTAGGACTTTACTACAAAATCTATAGACTCAAAATTTTTAACGTCGGCTAATTGCACTAGGGTGGAAACACAATTGTTAGTAAAAAAATTATGGGAAACATTTAAATCTGGTAGCAAATTTTTTAAGAAACTTCGCAAAAAGTTTATTTCATGATTTTTATCGCATCGATATATATAGCATTAGAAGTTTAGGAAAATTTAGAGTCATTTTTACAATCTTTTCGACTAAGCAGTGGCGATTTTACAAAGGAAAAATGTGGTATTTTGCACCATTTTTGTCTTAAATCTGAAAAAATTATATATGGGAAGCTATATCTAAAATCTGAACCGATTTCAACCAACATTTTGGCACGCATAAGCTACAATGGCTAATTCTTACTCCCTGTGTAAAAAATTTCAACTAAATCGGAGTTAAAAATTCGCCTTCTACGGTCATATGAGTGATAAAATCGGGCGAAAGCTATATATGGCAGATTATATCTAAATCTGATACCACTTTTCAACCAAATTTGGCACGCATAGCTTACAATGTCTAATTCTACTCCCTTGCTGGCAAAATTTCCAACTAAATCGGAGCAATAAAAATTTGGCCCTCTGTGGTCATATGGAGTGGTAATCGGCGCGAAAAGCTATATATGGGAGCTATATCTAATTCTTGAACCGATTTCAACCAAATTTGGCACGCCATAGCTACAATGCTAATTTATATATCCCTGTGCAAAATTTCTACTAAATTCGGAAGCAAACAATTGGCCTCCCTGCTTGCAAAATTTTCAACTTAAATCGGTAGCAAAAAATTTGGCCTCTGTTTGGCAAATGAGTGTAAATTTGGGCGCAGAAGCTATTATATGGGAGCTAATATCTAAATTCTGAACGATTTGTGCTTGATATTTTGCAAGTTTTTCGCAGACTCATAAAATATTTTCGGCATGTACGGAATTTTTGATCGGTTGATATACACGCCAATTATGACCGAGATCGTGAAAAAATATATTATGGCAAGCTATATTCTAAATCTCGAACCGATTTTTTCAAAATCAATAAGGATCGTCTTTGAGCCGAAGCCAGGACCCTATACCAAATTTTTAGCGACAATCGATGACTAAAACTGCGAGCTGTACTTTGCCAACACAAAAATACATCAAAAATACATTCAGACAGACAGACGGACAGACAGGACATACGGACATCGGCCTTTTAAATCGACTCAAAATTTAATTTCTAAGACGATCGGATATACTAAAACGGAATGGGTTCTCAGGCCTTTTCCTTCTTGGCGTTACATACAAAAATGCCACAAAACTTAATTATACCCTGTACCACAGTAGTGGTGAGCGGTATAAAAACGGTTTCCAAAACAAAAATTGCAATTATAAAAAAAAACGGTTCCAAAACAAAAATGCATATAAAAAAACGGCTCAAAACAAAAACGCATATCAAAAAAACGGTTCCAAAAACAAAAACGCATCATAAAAAACGGTTCCAAAACAAAAAGAATTATAAATAAAAACGGTTCCAAAACAAAAAACGCATTATCAAAAAACGGTTTCCAAAACAAAAACGCCCATTATCAAAAACGGTTTCAAAACAAAAACGCATATCAAAAAAAAACGGTTTCCAAAATTCACAGGCGAAGAATGAATTTATTTCCAAAATTAATAAATGACTCATTTTTGCTTCATTATTTGTGGTGGGACTTATATTGGGACCCCTGTATTATGATGATTCCCATTAGTGGTTGGTTATCAACATCTTCCATATCACTTTCATGATTTACCGGGTTTCGGATTGAAAATATGCTCCTTCAAGAGGGATCCAGGAATCAAATCTGGGCCTAATCATCTTGGCATTTCCATATAAGAATTCATAATCGTATCGAAAAAATTGTACGATACGTAGTAAAAGTGTGGATCACGGCCGCATTCGATCGAAATTTGCATTGCAATTTTCTCCAGCATTACCAACAGCAAAAAAAAAAAAACGACAGCAGGAACAAAATGAAAATGACAAAATTAACGTTAGCGGCACAAATAGAATATGAGAAAAACAAAAAACATATTTTTTTGGAATATTTCCATAGTCCAAGGAAGGTTATAGATTAGATAACCTTTTCTTCGTCTATGCGTATTTTTCAAAGTAAAAAGTGAATAGTTATGAACATTTATCTTATGGACCCATATTCTCATTTTACATTCCTTCGAATTCCTTTCCCGAAATGGAGGATGATATGAATACAAAAAATAATACGACGACAAATAAGCGATAAATGTACCCATTGTCATTCGGTGTAAGTTCATGGTCGTTTGAAATTGGTTTGCACTGTTAGTAAGTTGACCTTTTTGCAGGCTCAATGCCGCACGATTTCGGCCTGAAGAAGGATGTTTTTTCAATGTTATGCGAGGAATAAAAATTTTGGTGCATGCGTCAATTTGGTCAATTGGTCAATTCTATTCGACCTTTTTGGCCCAATTCTTTTCTCTGGCTTTTCATCAGTTCGCTATTTCTTACATGGTTGAGATGCATGAAGCGGTTATTGTATGTCATGGTAAGGTAGGTAATTGATTGATCACAGTGTCTTTGCGTTCTTTCTGCCAAGCTAGAATGGCTCGCTCCCGAACCTCGGACTATAACAAGTATTATGTTTTAACTTTTATTCAAGTCGCTAAAATATTGATGGTTGCGTCGTGGGTTTCAACGACAGTTTCGACCCCGAACACAAAAAAGGGGTTCAGCGTGGATATTCCCCTCTTAGTTAATGCTGGTGACATTTCTAAGTGCTTTTTCAAAGCTTCGCTCTAAGTGCGTTTTCACCACAATGTGGAATGGGAGTGTATAGTATTGGCATTTTAAAATAAAACAGGCGGAAAATAAATGTTTTAACGATTAGCAGATTTACCAATCGCAAAACAAATTTTCGATCATAAAACTCGATATAGACTCCCGTGATATCGAAAATTAAAATTTTTCAATTCCAAAAATTTTCGATACTCTTAATGCCGAGATTAGCTCCTTAGAGATCTTTTTATATGGTATCCTATCACATAAAAAAGTTATCCCAATATGGGCCCACTTTGCAAAACTATCGGACGTTACATAAAATATAATATAATAAAGAACTTGTTTTCAAGTTTTTCAAGTCGAATACTTGTTAAATGATTTATGTTGAACCAATTACAGGACAATATAGGAAGCTTGCCAAAAATTTCACAATCGGTTCGAATTAAATTTGTTCCTCCACGAAAAGGCTTCAGAAGTCACAATTAAGAGGATCGGTTCCATTTGGGTGCTATATATATTTTCGAACCGATTGTGGTAGTAATTTTTGACGATGCATCAGTAAAAGTAGGTTAGGTTAGTATAGTGCAGCCCGAGAAATATTTTAGGCTCATTCTAGACTATTCAGTCATTGTGATCCCACGGTGGGTGAATTTAACTATTATCACTGAGTGCTGCCTATTCTTATGTTAAAGGCTCAATGACCAGGGACCTCCTTTTTTATTAGCCGTAGTCCGGAACGACGTACCACAACTGCGCAGTTGAAACCACTTAGAGAAGCTTTTAGAAAAACTCTCAAGACAATATCAGCAGCATTACTGATGGTGGCATAATCCACCGCTGAAAAACATTTTGGTGTTTGGTCGAAAACTGGGTTTGACCCCGGACCCTTGGGTATGCAAGGCTGGCATGTTAACCATTTGGCACCACGGTGCGCCCCTCATGTTAAAAGTTATAATATTGTACATCAGGTACCAAATTTTTACCAGATCGCGATTAATTTTGCTTTTCCAGAGGTCTCGAGATGTAAAATTCTGGAAGATCGGTTTATCATGGAGGGCTACATTATAATGAGACCTAGTTTTTGCATGCTTTGTTAGAAGTCATAAACTAACACCGCGTATTTCAAAATATTCAACCGAATTGGGTGTATAACTTGCTTCTCCAGAAGTGTCCCCGAAAGCCAAGCCATTATGTGGGATCGGTTTATATTGGGGGCTTACATATAATAATGAAATCGACATTGGCGATAATATTTGCATTGTTATTAAATACCACAGACTAAAACCACGTACCAAATTTCAATCGGATAGGAAGTTTCCGGAAATTAAATCTGTGTAATAGGTCTCTGAAGGGGCTTTATATAATTCATAACGCGATATGGACCAATGACTATTGGAGGCTAGCTTCAACTGGATCGGTAATGAAATTTGCTTCTTCTAGAGGTTCGACATGCGGAATTTGGTTGGTCGGTTTTATATGGGGGCTATACATAAAAGTGGAAAAGGGGAATTTCCCCAACGTCCCAGGATATACAAAATTATACTTTTATGGGATCTGAGGTACCCAATATTTCGAGTTTCAGCTAGTGTGTTTATCCTTGGTCGAGGCAGTATGCCTGGAAGAATAAATGAATGATGATGAAGAATAAATGATAAATATCAATTTATTCTATTTGGAATGTCAAAACATATTAACCATGCATTTTCAATACTTCAGTTTTGTTTTTATTCAAACAATTCATAAGAAGCCATTTGCGCTTGGTGTTTTACAAAATATAAAAATGGTTAGCACCCTGCCAGCATTTCAAAGTTCCATTTCAACCTCATCGTTACCACAGACTCGTAAATGTCACTTCAACCATCATGAAAAGGTACATCAAAAAGTACATGCAAGTAATTTGCCATCCCTACTGTTAAAAAAGCCATTTTTTTGTGAAACGCCAAGCGCAACCAGCTTGTTATATTTTAATTAAATAAAAACGAAAAATAAAGTTCTGAAAACATAGATTATACGCTTAAAATTGTGAAAGGTATATTGGTGAACAATTTGGTGATTTTCCAAATGGAATAAAGTGATGTTTGTTCAGATATTTTACAGACACGCTGCCTCCATGGAATAAAAACAATGGTTGATAGACGCAGCAACATGTAACTCGCTACTTGTAACTCAACATCATCATTGAAAATGGTTAAATGTAATGTGATAGTGGTATAAATGTTATATTTTTAAGAATTTGTAAATGTTTAATCAAATTAAAAAATATCTAAACAAACGTGTTTTACTCGACCACAATGATTCTTTTACAACTATCTTAAAATGCACTTTTTCTGATTGTTTGGAGGGTCCCTTATTGGCGTCGTTCTAAATTGATCTATAAAGGCACCTAATAATTGCACTCATGCGAAACATTTTTGTAGTAACTTGGCGTGGTACAACTTCTCAATAGTTACGGCGCTTTTCCGACGAGTTTTTGATGTCGTATATGATTGTTTTCGACGTAGTGGGGATTCTCAAAAGAGTCCCCAAATTCAAAAAATGTTGGCTGGGCAGGGAGGGGCTCTTATTGGCTTCGTTTTAAATTTGTAAAATCTAAAAAAAAACATATAATAATTGCTTCAATATAATAGTTACTTGGCATGGAACAACTTCTCAAAAGTGACGTCCAAAACTCCTTTCTCCAAGGAGTTTTGGACATCGTTTACGACTGTTTTCGACATGGGGAATTTTCAGAAGTGCCGTCAAATTAAAAAAAAAAATTGGCAGTGCAAAAGTAGTTATTAACAGCATAAGTTAAATTTAAAAGTTTTCCAATGTTTTCTCTAATCGATTGCAACAAATTGGGCAAGATGTTAGTCATATGAAAGTACTATAACAATATCGGAAAATGTATAGAAAGAATGCCGTTTATAATTTAAATTATGTTAAGAATGATGTCCTCAATCTTAAAATATGTTCCATTTGATGTAGTCTTCTTGAGCTACTTTTTTTATTTCTTTGTGTAGCAATTTGAGATAAAACAAAAAAGACTTAAAAATCATTTTAATGCACTATCTTCTAATTGTTTTTGGAAAGCATTTGCTTTCCAGTTGAGTTCAAATATGTCTGTTTGAATTATTTCTCTGGCAACACTGAACGTTATTACAACGTCGGCGTGCAATTGTGCAATATTTTTGTTCGGCTCTGGACACGTAGGCGCTCAACAAGCGGCGTTGTTTTGTTTGTTACTAAAACACAAAGCGTGCCGGTGGAGACTTGCGAAATTTATATATTTTCCTCGAGGATAATTATAATCGAAGCAGATAACTTTGCAAGTAAATATTTGAAGTTTCTAAAAGTTATGGCTGATACATTGGAATACGATATTACCGCGGAAGTGCGAGGTGTATTGGTGAGTTTGCCCCATGATGAATAAAGAAGAAATGTGTGACTATTTTGTTTCGTTTGCTTGTTTCAATTTAGACTCCAGGGCGTCTGAAACTTTCGGAGCAGAACATAGTGTTCAAGAACAATAAAACTGGCAAAGTTGAACAGATATCCAGTGATGACATAGATTTGATTAATTCCCAGAAATTTGTTGGCAACTGGGGAATTCGGATTTTCACCAAGAGCGGAAATCTCCATCGTTTCGTGGGATTCAAAGACAGCGAAAATGAAAAATTGGCAAAGTTCGTCAAGAAAGCCTATAACCAAGACATGGTAGAAAAAGAAATGTGTGTAAAAGGTTGGAACTGGGGTACAGCCAACTTCAAGGGATCTGTTTTGAGTTTTGACAAAGACAGCAAAATGATCTTTGAAATACCCCTGTCGCATGTTTCGCAATGCACCACAGGCAAAAACGAAGTCACTATAGAATTTCATCAGAACGATGATGCGCCTGTTGGTTTAATGGAAATGCGTTTTCACATACCGGCTGTAGAGTCTGCGGAAGAAGATCCTGTTGAGACATTCCAATCGAATGTGATGAATAAAGCTTCGGTTATATCGGCATCTGGAGATGCTATTGCCATATTCCGTGAGATACATTGTCTCACACCCAGAGGTCGTTATGACATTAAAGTATTTTCCACATTCTTTCAATTGCATGGCAAAACTTTTGATTATAAAATTCCGATGGATTCGGTATTAAGACTTTTCCTTTTGCCACACAAAGATAATCGTCAAATGTTCTTTGTGTTGTCATTGGATCCACCCATTAAACAAGGTCAGACACGCTACCATTATTTGGTTTTGTTATTCAGTCCAGAAGAGGAGACATCCATAGAACTGCCTTTCACAGAGGAGGAGTTGAAAGAAAAGAAAACATGTTAGTATTTAGTTTTTCATGATCAAGAAGGACTTCACACTTACCCCACAAAGTTTCCAGGTCCAGTTATTTTCCTACCTATCAAAACCTTCATTACCTTTCCCATGACTTCATAAAGTGGACCTGAGATTTCCTTTTCAAGTTTACCCTCATATTTTTCTTTCAACTCCTCCTCTGTGAAAGGCAGTTCTATGGATGTCTCCTCTTCTGGACTGAATAACAAAACCAAATAATGGTACGTTGTCTGACCTTGTTTAATGGGTGGATCCAATGACAACACAAAGAACATTTGACGATTATCTTTGTGTGGCAAAAGGAAAAGTCTTAATACCGAATCCATCGGAATTTTATAATCAAAAGTTTTGCCATGCAAATTGAAAGAATGTGGAAAATACTTTAATGTCATAACGACCTCTGGGTGTGAGACAATGTATCTCACGGGAATATGGCAATACATCTCCAGATGCCGATAATAACCGAAGCTTTATTCATCACATTCGATTGGAATGTCTCAACAGGATCTTCTTCCGCAGACTCTACAGCCGGTATGTGAAAACGCATTTCCATTAAACCAACAGGCGCATCATCGTTCTGAGAAATTCTATAGTGACTTCGTTTTTGCCTGTGGTGCATTGCGAACATGCGACAGGGGTATTTCAAAGATCATTTTGCTGTCTTTGTCAAAACTCAAAACAGATCCCTTGAAGTTGGCTGTACCCAGTTCCAACCTTTTACACACATTTCTTTTTCTACCATGTCTTGGTTATAGCTTTTTTGACGAACTTTGCCAATTTTTCATTTTCGCTGTCTTTGAATCCCACGAAACGATGGAGATTTCCGCTCTTTGGAAAATCCGAATTCCCCAGTTGCCAACAAATTTCTGGGAATTAATCAAATCTATTCATCACTGATATCTGTTCAACTTTGCCAGTTTTATTGTTCTTGAACACTATGTTCTGCTCCGAAAGTTTCAGACGCCCTGGAGTCTAAATTGAAACAAGCAAACGAAACAAAATAGTCACACATTTCTTCTTTATTCATCATGGGGCAAACTCACCAATACACCTCGCACTTCCCGCGGTAATATCGTATTCCAATGTATCAGCCATAACTTTTAGAAACTTCAAATATTTACTTGCAAAGTTCTCTGCTTAGATTATAATTATCCTCGAGGAAAATATATAAATTTCGCAATTTATATATTTTGATTTCGCAAGTTCCACCGGCACACGCTTTGTGTTTTAGTAACAAACAAAACAACGCCGCTTGTTGAGCGCCTACCGTAGTCCAGAGCCGAACAAAAATATTGCACAATTGCACGCCGACGTTGTATTAACGCTCAGTGTTGCCAGAGAAATAATTTAAACAGACATATTTGAACTCAACTGAAAGCAAATGCTTTCCAAACAATTAGAAGATATGCATTAAAATGATTTTTAAGTTCTTTTTTGTTTTATTCTCAAATTGCTACACAAAGAAATAAAAAAGTAGCTCAAGAAGATAACTATCAAATGGAACATATTTTAAGATTGAGGACATCATTCTTAACATAATTTAAATTATAAAGGCATTCTTTCTATACATTTTCCGATATTGTTATAGTACTTTCATATGATAACATCTTGCCCAATTTGT
Organism: Haematobia irritans; assembly: GCA_003123925.1. NCBI lineage: Eukaryota > Metazoa > Arthropoda > Insecta > Diptera > Muscidae > Haematobia > Haematobia irritans. The sequence continues at coordinate 17,807 of PGFW01008329.1, read as the reverse complement.
TGCAATCGATTAGAGAAAACTTAATTAAATTTTAAATCTTATAGCTGTTAATAACTACTTTTTGCACTGCCTTTTTTTTTTTAATTTTGACGCACTTCGAAAATCCCCCATGTCGAAAACAGTCGTAACGATGTCCAAAACTCCTTGGAGAAAGGAGTTTTGGACGTCACTTTTGGAGATGTGTTCCATGCCATAACTATTATATTGAAGCAATTTTATTATATTTTTTTAGATTTTACAAATTTAAAACGAAGCCAATAAGAGCCCCTCCCCCAGCCTAACATATTGTATAATACACTCAAAGCGCAAATGGCTTCTTATGAATTGTGTGAATAAAAAACAAAACTGAAGTTATTGAAAATAAAACATGTGTTTTTAGAAGATATGTTCGATCATTCCAAATAGAATAATTGATATTTTTCCATTTATTCTTCCCAGTGCATGCTGTCCTCGAACAAGGATA
>PGFW01008322.1:13564-30405 GCA_003123925.1 Haematobia irritans | reverse complement strand
TGAGGTGATCATATTCCTTCTCTGGGTGTAGAGACGGTTTCTATTTCTAGTATTGGGCGGAAGGTTCACATATATCCTGCTGTTAATTAATATTTGCCAATGTATATTTCATTTTGTACTTGTAAAAACATTTAATGGAATAATTTTAATGTATTTAATTTTTTTTTTAGTTTATCTTTTTCTATTTCCATACCACTGTCTGTGTCCATATATCTCAGCACCATAAAACAACTACAACTCTACATGCCAACCATGATTACATTATAACGGTTATTGGAATTCTAGACAATATGGAGGACCCATGCACTTAGCATTTGCTTTTATGCTACACTCTTCCAATCTGAATCAGTTTGTGAAGTAAAGCATTTCTCTCTCTCTCAGAGGGCTATGTGACCGAGCGAAGCAATGCAACTGAGATTATTCCATGATTTATTCCAATTGGAATGTGTCAAAGTTGGTAATAGGAATGAAATGAAAACGGAACACCACCAAGTGGATTAGTAAGAAGAAAAAAAAAACAACACGAATCTCCATTGTGATGGTCTTAAACACTTGTAGTTGTCTCTTTCGCTCTACTTAGTTTGCTATGGTTCTCTTTTACTCCCCATAACTTTGCTGGAGAGAACAGCATAACAGCCTGTTGCTTATAACATTTAACTCCGCCTCAATGCCATTATTGACGACATTATAAGGCAACTCCCAAAATTGTTATTGTCTTTTAACTTAGTCTGGCAAAAACCATCATAGCCATCGAAACTGTTAGAAGAAAGAATAAGAAAAAAGGGATAGGATTTAATTATCCGAAAAAAAAAATCCCCCAAGTAGCTATTTTCGTATTTCTTAAGTTATTTATGAAAAGAAAACAAACAAAAAAAACTAATCTATAATTTTTAAAACTTTGATTAAGGCTGAAAAGGATTGTAAAAATTAAAAGATTAAATGGGCTTCCAATTCAACCCCCCCCATGCACTTAAGTGGCTCGATAAAGTTTTATGTTGAGATAATTTTCTAAATTGAAATCTTTTACTAGTGGAATTTTTTTTGTTAACTAGCTCCGTCCCTGTCTCCCCCTCTACTTGAAAACAAAAAACGCTTTATTTGTGATTGAGTTCACTTCTTTTATTAACACCATTGGATTTCAGTACACTAATCTGCTGAACTTGTTTTACGATTCAGATGCGATAAGATTATGGATTAATTGCGGGTTATTAACTTACGGAATTTGGCGGCTTCTTTTGAGCTTCTCAAGGACATAATGTCATAAAGTGGCTTATGCGACTGTGTGGCATGGTGAAATATTCTGAAGTACATTATTTATGACTATATGATATTCCAATATATTTGGTTTAGATTTGGATTGGATTTGATGAAAAGAATCACTCACAACTCATGTAGACCTGATAACAATTTTTTTTTTGTTATAAATGAGACGTATCGCATCAAGTTGATGCGTCAGGTATATGTAGGGAAAATACTGTATAAGGGTCTTGGTACCATGCATACGAGTATAGATTAGAGTTAAATAAAAATAGTTCTGGAATTGTAAGAAGATCACCGGGAAATAAAAGATATATAGATTTCTACACTGATGGCTCCAAATTGGATGGACAAGTGGCTTTCGGAGTATATTCTAAAGATCTGGAACTTCGAATAGCGTTTTTCAGGCTGAAATATTAGCAATAAGAGAAGTGGTGAATTTAAATCTGAATAAATTTTGAGGCAACTTCGCAACAGCGTTTTTATGATTTATTGGTCGAAAGATGTGTATTAGAGTAATACGAAAATTTGAGTCATTTTTACAATTTTTCTAGTTAGCAGTAGCGATTTATATAAAAATGTGGGCATTTTGGCCTAAATCGGGAAAACATATATTTGGAAGCTATATCGAAATTTGAACCGATTTCAATCAAATTTTACATGCATAGTTACTTTGTTAACAGGTTGGCTGAAAATATATCGAAATTTCAACCGATTTCAATCAAATTTTACATGCATAGTTACTATGTTAACAGGTTGGCTGAAAAGTGACCGGTCTAAAAAGAAAAACACTTTTTTTATCAAAATTCGTTTTTATTATTCAACATATTTCCCTTCAAGAGCAATACAACGGTTATAACGATCTTCCAATTTTTTGATACCATTTTGGTAGTACTCCTTCGGTTTTGCCTCAAAATAGGCATAGGTGATTCGGCGATCACCTCTTCATTGCAGGCAATTTTTTTTCCCTGCGAGCATCCTTTTGAGGTCTGAGAACAAGAACAAGTATATACGGCCGTAAGTTCGGCCAGGCCGAAGCTTATGTACCCTCCACCATGGATTGCGTAGAAACTTCTTCTAAACACTGCCATCCACAATCGAATTACTTAAGTTGCGGTAACGCTTGCCGATGGCAAGGTATCTTAAAACCTCCTAACACCGTCTTCTAAATTGTCTGTAAGTCCATACGTGGTTATATTAAATCAAAAAAGATCGATCAAATATGTATATAATTCAGTTTGACAAAATTTTCTATAGACATATAAAATTTTGACAAAATTTTCTATAGAAATAAAATTTTACCAAAATTTTCTATAGAAATAAAATTTTCACAAAATTTTCTATAGAAATAAAATTTTGACAAAATTTTCTATAGAAATAAAATTTTAACAAAATTTTCTATAGAATAAAATTTTCACAAAATTTTCTATAGAAATAAAATTTTAACAAAATTTTCTATAGAAATAAAATTTTAACAAAATTTTCAATAGAAATAAAATTTTCAACAAAATTTTCTATAGAAATAAAATGTTGACAAAATTTTCTATAGAAATAAAATTTTGACAAAATTTTCTACAGAAATAAAATTTTTAACAAAATTTTCTATAGAAATAAAATTTTAAACAAATTTTCTATAGGAATAAAATTTTGACTAAATTTTCTATAGAAATAAAATTTTGACAAAATTTTCTATAGAAATAAAATTTTAACAAAATTTTCTATAGATATAAAATTTTAACAAAATTTTCTATAGAAATAAAATTTGGACAAAATTTTCTAAAGAAATAAAATTTTGGTAGATTATTTTTGGCTCAAGTGGCAACCAGGATTACGAACTGAGTAAAATTTAAACAAAATTTTCTATAGAAATAAAATTTTAACAAAATTTTCAATAGAAATAAAATTTTCACAAAATTTTCTATAAGAATAAAATTTTCACAAAATTTTCTATAGAATTAAAATTTTAACAACATTTTCTATAGAAATAAAATTTTCACAAAATTTTCTATAGAAATAAAATTTTGACAAAATTTTCTATAGAAATAAAATTTTCACAAAAATTTCTATTGAAATAAAATTTTCACAAAATTTTCTACAGAATTAAAATTTTAACAAAATTTTCTATAGAAATAAAATTTTCACAAAATTTTCTATAGAAATAAAATTTTCACAAAATTTTCTATAGAAATAAAATGTTGAAAAATTTTTCTATAGAAATAAAATTTTGACAAAATTTTCTACAGAAATAAAATTTTAACAAAATTTTCTATAGAAATAAAATTTTAACAAAATTTTCTATAGAAATAAAATTTTGACATAAATTTTTCTAATAGAAATAAAATTTTGACAAAATTTTCATAGAAAAAAATTGACAAAATTTTCTATTAAGAAATAAAATTTACAAATTTTATAGAAATAAAATTTTAGACAAAATTTTCTATAGAAATAAAATTTTGACAAAATTTTCTATTGAAATAAAATTTTGACAATGATGAAAATTTGATTATGAACCGAATAAAATTTTAACAGAATTTTCTATAGAAATAAAATTTTGACAAAATTTTCTATAGAAATAAAATTTTAATAGATTATTTATGGTTCGAGTGGCAACCATGATTATGAACCGATATGGACCAATTTTTGTGTGATTGGAGATTGGCCTATATATTAACTATAAAGACCGATAATGGACAATTGTTTGGCATGATTGTTAGAGACCATATACTAACACCATTTACCAAATTTCAGTCGGATCGGATGAAATTTGCTTCTCTTAGAGGTTCCGCTAGCCAAATCGGGGGATCGGTTTCTATGGGGGCTATATATAATTATGGACCGATGTGGACCAATTTTTGCATGGTTGTTAGAGACCATATACAACAAACACTGTACCAAATTTCAGCCGGAATGAAATATGCTTCTGTTAGAGGCTCCACAAAGCCAAATCTGAGGGTCCCTTTATATGGGGGCTATACGTAAAAGTGGGCCGATATAGCCCATGTGCAATACCATCCGACCTACATCAATAACAACTACTTGTGCCAAGTTTCAAGTCGATAGCTTGTTTCGTTCGGAAGTTATCGTGATTTCAACAGACGGACGAACAAGCTTAAATAGTCTCCGAATTTCACCACGACCCGGAATATATACAGTTTGTCAAGAAAGTGTTTTGACAATGGGATCAAAATTATGTTTTGTTCCAAAATTAAATATAATGAAATTTTAAAATAATATTTTATTATGTATTTTGCAAAGTATACATACGTACACAGAATTAAAAATTTAATAAAATATTTAATATTTCAATTTTTTTTTGGATTTGAAATAGTTGGCAATGTCAAAAGACTTTCTTGACAGACTGTATATACTTTATGGGGTCTAAGAGCAATATTTCGATGTGTTACAAACGGAATGACAAAGTTAATATACCCCCATCCTATGGTGGAGGGTATAAGAAGTCGCTGGGGGCCAGATCTGGAGAATACGGTGGATGGGGAAGCAAATCGAAGCCCAATTCAGGAAATTTTTGCCATCGATCTCAATGACTTGTGGCACGGTGCGTTGTCTTGGTGGAACAACACTTTTTTCTTCTTCATATGGGGACGTTTTGCCGCGATTTCGACCATTAAACGCTCCAATAACGCCATATAATAGTCACTGTTGATGGTTTTTCCCTTCTCAAGATAATCGATAAAAATTATTCCATGCGCATTCCAAAAAAAAAAAAAGACAGAGGCCATTACTTTGCCAGCGGACTTTGAGTCTTTCCACGCTTCGGAGACGGTTCACCGGTCGCTGTCCACTCAGCCGACTGTCGATTGGACTCAGGAGTGTAGTGATGGAGCGATGGAGTGATGTTTCATCCATTGTCACATATCGACGGAAAAACTCGGGTGTATTACGAGTTAACAGCTGCAAACACCGCTTAGAATCATCAATACGTTGTTGCTTTTGGTCAAATGTGAGCTCTCGCTGTACCCATGTTGCACAGAGCTTCCGCATATCCAAATATTGATGAATGATATGACCAACACGTTCCTTTGATATCTTTAAGGCCTCTGCTATCTCGATCAACTTCATTTTACGGTCATTCAAAATCATTTTGTGGATTTTTTTGATGTTTTCGTCGGTAACCACCTCTTTCGGTCGTCCACTGCGTTCACCGTCCTCCGTGCTCATTTCACCACACTTGAATTTTGCATACCAATCAATTATTGTTGATTTCCCTGGGGCATAGTCCGGAAACTCATTATCAAGCCAAGTTTTTGCTTCCACCGTATTTTTTCCCTTCAGAAAACAGTATTTTATCAAAACACGAAATCCCTTTTTTCCATTTTTTTTTCACAATAACAAAAGTTGCTTCACAAAAGACGCTCTATCTCACAAACTAATTGACTTACAGACGTCAAATTTTGACACGAATCATTTGAAGGTTGGTACTATATAAAAATAATATGCATTCAGCGACGCCATCTATGTGTCAGACCGGGGACTTATCAGCCAACCTGTTAATTACACTCCCTCTGCAAAATTTCACGTAAATCAGAGTAAAACTTTTGCCTCTGTGGACATATTACTCCAAACCGGGCGAAAGATATATATGATCCGATTTCAATAAAATTTACCACACTTGACTACTGTACTAGTTGTATTCCTAGTTCAACATTTCAAGCAAATTAGGGTAAAACTCTGGCTTCTGGGGCCATATAAGTCCATATCGGGCGAAAGATAAAGGGTGATACGGTCAAAATTTGGTAAAGGGAAAACGCGTGTAAATCGGTGAAATCGTTTATTTAAAAAATCAAATTAAATTTCCTTTTCAAGTTCAATTAGTATAAAATTCAGGAAAAATATTCAGTTAGGCTTTCGCTTTTCCAAATCCGAATTGCCGCGCCTCATGCTTGACACCTGCCATCAGATTTTGTACAGCCACCTTGTCCACTTTCTTCGACGCAGAAAGCCAGTTTGCCTTGAACTGCTGCTCGTCCTTAGCAGTTTTTTTGGTCTTCTTTAGGTTCCGCTTGACAATAGCCCAGTATTTCTCAATTGGGCGGAGCTCTGGCGTGTTGGGAGGGTTCTTGTCCTTGGGAACCACCTGCACGTTGTTGGCGGCGTACCACTCCATGGCCTTTTTACCGTAATGGCAAGATGCCAAATCCGGCCAAAACAGTACGGAACAACCGTGTTTCTTCAGGAAAGGCAGCAGACGTTTATTCAAACACTCTTTCACGTAAATTTCTTGGTTGACAGTCCCGGAAGCTATGAAAATGCTGCTTTTCAAGCCACAGGTACAGATGGCTTGCCAAACCAGATATTTCTTTGCGAACTTTGACAGTTTTATGGGCTTGAAAATATCTGCTACCTTTCCCTTCCTTTTGCCGTATAAAACTCCTGTCCCGGAAGCTGCTTGTAGTCGGCTTTGACGTAGGTTTCGTCGTCCATTACCACGCAGTCAAACTTCGTCAGCATCGTCGTGTACAGCCTCCGGGATCGCGCTTTGGCCGTCGTATTTTGTTTATCATCGCGATTTGGAGTCACTACCTTCTTGTAAGTCGATAGTCCGGCTCGTTGTTTGGCTCGATGCACGGTTGTAGACGATACACCCAGCTTATTTGCGGCATCTCGGAGAGAGAGGTTAGGGTTTCGCTTGAAACTACCGGCAACTCTCTTTGTCGTCTCAGCGGTTTTCGGTTTTCGATTTCCCCCCGATCCAGACTTCCTGGCTGTCGACAAACGTTCCCCAAACGCTTTAATTACATTTGTAACGGTTGATTTGGCAACTTTTAGCGATTTTCCAGCTTTACGTGCGAGTAGCTCGGATTTTCGCGATGCGCGAGCAAAATTTTGATACGCTGCTCTCTTGCTTGGACGGCATTTTGACAACTGAAGAGTGAATTCAAACAAATCAAAATAGGAGCAACTTCTACACACCACACCTTTCAAAATGAGGGGGTTCAAGTTTTTTAAATGGCAAAATTGAAAAGAAATACGTCAAGTTTATATTGACCATATATAACCCTTTATATATGGGAGCTATATCTAAATCGGAACTGATTTTAACCAAATTTGACACACTTAACGATACTATTAAACACACTCCTTGTGCAAAATTTAAAGCAAATCAAGACAAAACTCTTCCTTTTGTGGCCATGTGACCATAGTGCAAATCGGTCGAAAGATATATATGGGAGCTATATCTAAATCTGAACCGATTTGGCTGATATTTTGCATATTTTACGAGAACCGGCAACCATTTGGCTGTACGAAATTTTAAGAAAATAGTAAAACTATGTACCAAATTTGAGGACGATGGGACCTAAACTGCGACCTGTACTTGAACCTGTACCTGTGCCCACAAAATTACATATACAGACAACGGACAGACAGATAGAAACGAAGACATCGCTAAATCGACTCAGAATTTAATTCTAAGACGATCGGTAACTAAACATGGGTCTCAGCCTTTTCCTTCTTGGCGTTACATACAAATGCACAAACTTATTATACCCTGTACCACAGTAGTGGTGAAGGGTATAAAAATGCAAAATAGCTTATTTAAGCAGTTTTGAGATATAGAAGCGATTGAATACAACTTTCCGAACTTTTGAAATCTTAAATTGCATTAACGACAAAAACAGCTGGAAATTAATTCTAATTTTTGACACAACTATACCTATGGGTATAATCTTTCGTTATATCGACGAAAGGTAAAAATCCCTACTAGAATTTATTCTCTTAAAAAAAAAAACTCTTAATATGAAGAATTATGAGCTTTCTGGCGTAATTAAATTTCCTAAATAAGAGTTATCCAAAGTTTATAGCCAAATATTCTTTTCTGTGAGTGTACTTCTTGCAACACATCTGACTCCTAAAAGTATCAAAGCAAAAATTATGACGCCTATTGGTCTTATAACAATTTTGTGTCATTAAAATTTCAAAATATTAAAGTGAAAAAAAAACTTTCACACAAAATTTGAATTAACCGATTTCAATTTGAAATGAGGGCTTTTTTTAGACTAGCAATGAGTGTGGGAGCTATTATGCCAATCATAATGGCACCTTAGGGTTAATAACAATAAATCATGAAATTAATTCTATTTAAGCTTGAGACACACACACACACACACACTCATAAACATTTTGTGTAAAAATGTTAATATTTTTTCCTTTAATTAGTAAATATTCTATAGTGAATTTTTGCTGAGGGTATTACTCACTCACTTTGGGCTTGTAGAATCTATTTTCTATTTTTTTTTTATTAATCATTCACACTGAAATAAGCTTAATCGCCAAAGATCAAATAGTAACCCAAATAATATAATTGATATTATTGTTGTTATTATTATTATGTGAAATGCGCACTTTACTCGTGGTTTGAGCTAACCGCCCATAGTCTGTCTAGAGTGTATGGAAACTATGAACTAATCACTTAATATGATTGAATCATCATTCTCCATAGACAAGATATCCACCCAAATCGTCAGATCATCGTCATCATCATCATCAGCGGCAACAACCCAAAAAAAAAACAATAGTGAACGTATGAAGATGGGACACAAACAAATAAATGTTTGTTTTAAATTAAAGCCACACACACACAGCAGCAGCAGCAAAGGGAGCATTAAATATTTTTTTTTGAGATAATTAAAATACAAATATTGTCACCACAAAACACAATTGTACGGATGTTGTACCAATTTTCGGAAATGTTTCTGAGTTTTTTTACGAAACTTTTCGTTTTGTTTTAACGAAACCAACCATATGACCTTCCAAGTCAACGACACTCTCGATGAGATGGGAAGATGTTCACAAAAGAACTCGATCGATGGTTAGCATAATTATGGGACAGCACCAACAGTACCACCAGTCATCACCACCACAACCAAGTGTCTGACTAGGCTTCCAGTGATCGTTATGATGACGAGTCATCTACAAAATATGATGTCGATGACGATGTTCTTCATCAAGCGCCACATTGGAGAATATTAGTGTGGGTGGGGGTATTGTTCTCAGCACATATGTTTGACAAAATATTTGAATTAAATAAAGGGTGATTCTTTTGAGGTTAGGGAATTTTGCAAATTTTATTGCGTTTTTTTTTAAAAAAAAGTTATCAAGCTCTTAACAAATCAACCCTTTATAAGACACAATAGAGTAAAGGGTTCAACATTTTGGAATGATTGGTTGGGTAAAGAACTCAATGGGGGGGACCAGCAATGCTGAAGAAAGAAAGCTAAAGAGCGCCGTCTTCAGATTATCAACCCTTTTGGTAGTTTTTGGACATCTTCCGATAATGTTCGGCATTTATTTTCACCCCAACGCCGTCAATCGATGAATACGGCAGGGAGCAACGATTCACTCGTTACGGCAGCCCACAAATTGAAAAAATAATTTACGCGATATTACAAGATGCGCAATTTACAAAACTATTAACGGAAAAATTTTTTTAAATTTAATGAAATTTTTAATTAAAATAAAAGTTTATATATTTGCTTCAAAACAATGTTTTGTATTAAATTTTAGGCATCACATTTTTGGCAATTTTGGCGTTCCATCCATTAAACCATTATGTCTTTTGCAACTAAGTCAAAATTTTCCTTAAAGTATAAGAAAATAACATTTTTTGATTTTAAAAAACTCGTCCTAAATTACCTGAAATATTGCATCTTAAGATTTAAGATCAAGCGCCTTCCAAATATAGGCTGAAGACTTATTTTTGGAGACTTTAGGGATCTTTGGTTTTTAGTAGTTTTTGCCGGAGTTAAGGAAAACATATTTTATACTTTGAAGTAACGTAGTTTATAAGTTCAATGTCCACACCATTCTTAAACATACAGAAATAAGAATTTTTCTTATAGAAATAAAATATTTTGACAAAATTTTCTTATAGAAATAAAGTGTTTACAAAGTTTTCCATAGAAATATAAAACTTTTTGTCAAAACTTTACTATAGAAATAAAGCTTTACCAAATTTTCTACATAAATTAAAATTTTTGACAAAAAATCTATTAGAAACAATTTTGACAAAATTTTCAATAGCGAATAAAAGTTTGTTGAAAATTTTCTATAGGAAAATTTTTGAACAAAATTTCTGTTATAAAATTTTCACAAAATTTTCTAATTTTTAATTTAATAGAAATAAATATAAAATTAAAATTTGAACAAAATTTTATTAGGAAATAAATTTTTTATAGAAATTAAAATTTTGACAAAATTTTCTATAGAAATAAATTTTGTAAAAATTTTCTATAGGAATACAATTTTGTGAAAATATTGTCTATAGAAAATATAAAACTTTTGACAAAAAATGACTACAGAAATAAAACTTCTATAGAAATAAAATTTGTGAACAAAATGTTTTCTAATAAGAAATAATATTTGACAAAATTTTTATAGAAATACAATTTTGTGAAAAATGTTCTATTAGAAATAATTGACAAAATTTTCTATAGGCATTAAAATTTATTATTAGAAATAAAATTTTGACAAAATTTTGGTTTAGAAATAAATTTTTGACAAAATCTTTTTATAGAAATAAAATTTCGCACAAATTTTTCTACTAAGAAATTGAATGTTGTTACAAAGTTTCCCATAGAAATACCAATTTTGTCAAAATTGATCTATTGCAAATAAAGCTTTACCAAATTTTCTATATAAATAAAGTTTTTGACAATAAATTCTATAGAAACAAAATTTTGACAAAATTTTCATAGGAAATAGAGTCTTGTGAAAAATTTTCTATAGAAAAAAATTTTTTGACAAAATCTGTCTATAGAAATCAAAATGTTGACAAAATTTTCTTATAGAACTAAACTTTTGACAAACATTTTCATATAGAAATAAAATTTGACAAAATTTCTATAGCAAGCGAAAATTTTGACAAAATTTTTATAGAAATAAAATTTTGGTCAAATATCTTTCTATAGAAATAAAATTTTGACAAAATCTTTCTATAGATCAATTTTTGACAAAAATTCTTCATAAGGAAATAAAATTTTTGTGAAATTTTCTATAGAAATAAAATTTTTGACAAAAATTGTTATAGAAATAAAATTTTTAACCAAAATTTGTCTATAGAAAATAAAATTTTGACAAAAATTCCTTATATTATAAAATTCAATTTATGTTTGTTTATTTTGGTTTGTTTGTTGTATGTTATCCGAGTTGGGCTCTAGAAACGCTGAACCGATTTTACTTGAAAACTATTTCAGTGAGATTGTAGGGGGGTTCATGTGGTGAAATAGCGTACTCATTCTTTTTTGACACCTGGTCGCGGAGGGGACCTCCCTTTGTCGGACTTTTTGAAAATTCGGACAAAAGTCGACCGATTTCGCTTGAAATTTTCATTGAAGGTTTTGGGGTTTGGTAACTAGTACAAAAATCAGCTACTTTAATATTTCGTATATTGGTGGCGGAGGGGGACCTCCCCACCTTTGTTCGACTTTTTTTAAAGCTTACAGTGAAAAAAACTTAAAAATTCTCTAAATTTATCTGAGATTTACAGATAACATGCGGTGTAGGTTTTATGGAATTAATATGGGTCCTGGTACCTGATGCATTTTCATATTGTGGACCGGGAGGGGACCTCCCCTTTTGCCTTTGAATTTTCATTGAATGTTGGGGCGCCGTTGTTTGGCATCTAGACAAAAATCTGCTACATTATTTTCGATATTTGGGTCGGGGACGGGACCACCCCTTGCCCGATTTTTTTTAAAGTACAGTGAAAACAAAACTAAAACTCTTTTCCGACTGAAATTTTACGGAAAAAACGGGTTCAGGTTTTGAAATTTATATCAGGTTACTGAGATTTCTTTAATTAAAATAAAAGCGGCAATATGGAAACATCGCTTCTCTTAACTACATACAGAGAAACAATTAACTTTACCGAGTTACTTTGAAAATTTTACAGAGGACTTGAAGCAGAGCGTTTACCGATAATTAAATAGTTGATAGCTGATTTTGTGATATCTGGACGGAGAGAGGCCCTTGCCCTTTTAGGCTTATAATTTGCTTGACATTTTCTGAGACGTTTCAAAAGATACGCTAATCACTTATCTATATTGGTCGGGGGGGAGGATGGTCCTCCTACTAAAACGGCCAAAAAAAAATCTTAAGTTTTCTTGAAATGTACAAAGGCAATGGATGGGAAGGTTATTGAAAGAAGAGGCCAACCTTCCTTGCTCACACTTGAAGGAAGTTTTTCGAAGAATTTCAGGAAGGTTTAGTGGATGCTATCCCACTGCGGTGTTTGTCGATATTGTTATGGGAAAGCTGACGTCCTTAAAACAAAAGAGCCAAAAATTTAAACATCTCGATTACTTGACAAACACACTTAAAATTCACAAGAAATATAGAGATTTTGTCCAACTACTTGAATACAGAACATTCATTTAAAAATTTGCAGGAAAGTGCGTTACACCCTTCTCTGCCCCGACATTTTTTAAGTACGATTTGTATTATCCGCCGTATTTGTACCTATAAACGGCAAAAAGCAAGTAGTCCGATTCTGTTTGACAAGAATTCAAATCGTTTCCGAATTTTGCTTTTTCAGATCGAAGGAGATATTGGGTTGACTAACAGTTAACGCAAAATGTTCCTAAAATACTTCCTTCGGCATAGGGCAGCGAAGCGGACCAGGCGTTACCGCTAGTTTTCCCACAGAAATAAAACTTTTGACAACAAATTTCTATAGAAATAATTTTGATTAAAATTTTCTATTAGAAATAAAATTTTGACAAAATTTCCTATAGAAATTACAATTTTTGTAAAATATTCTATTTTAGGAATTACAAATTTTGTGAAAATTTGTCTATAGAAATAAAAACTTTGACACAAAATAAATTTTCTATTAGAATAAAAACTTTGACAAAATGCTTATAGAAATAAAATTTTTGATAAAAATTTTCTATAGAAAATAAATTTTGAAAACAAAATTTTTATAGGAATAACATTTTTTTTGTGACAATAATTATTCTATAAGAAAATAACATTTTGGACAACATTTTCTATAAGACATAAAATTTTCACAAATGTTCTTATAGAAATACCAATTTGTGAAAATGTCTATAGAAAATAAAACTTTTGACAAAAATTTCTATAGAAATAAAATTTTGATAAAATTTTTATAGAAATAACATTTGATAAAATTTTATCTATAGAAATAAAATTTTGTAAAATTTTCATATAGGAAATACAATTTGTAAAAATTTTTCTATTAGAATACATTTGTGAAAATCTGTTCTATAGAAATAACATTTCTTGATAAAAAATGTCTATAGAAATAAAATTTTGACAAAATTTTCTATAGAATAAAAATTTTTTCACAAAATTTTTCTAAGAAGTAAAATTTTCAACATAATTTTCTATAGAAATAAAATTTTGGACAAAATTTGCTTATAGAAACTAAAATTTCACAAAATTTTCGTATAGAAATAAAAATTTTTGACAAAAATGTTCTATAGAAATTACATTTGTGAAATATTGTCTATAGGAAATAAAAACTTTGACAAAAATTTCTTATAGAAATTAAAATTTTTGATAAAATTTTCTATAGAAATTACAATTTTGATTAAAATTTTCTATAGAAATAAATTTTGGTAAATTTTCTATAGGAATACAATTATTGTTAAAAATTTTCTATAGGAATACAAATTTTGTTGAAAATTGTCTATTAGAAATAACATTTATGATAAAAATGTCTATAAAATAAAATTTTTGACAAAATATTCTATAGAAATAAAATTTTTGACAAAATTTTCTTATTAGTAACAAATTTTTAACAAAATTTTCTATAGATAAATTTTGACAAAATTTTCTATAGGAAATTAAAGTTTGACAAAATTTCTATAGAAATAACATTTCGGAAATTTTCTATAGAATTTTCTATAGAAATAACATTTCGGAAAATTTTCTATAGGAATTAACAATTTTCGTGAAATTGTCTATTTAGAAATAAACTTGACAAAAATGTCTATTGAAATAAAATTTTTTGTTGAAAATTTGTTTATAGAATAAAATTTTGACAAATTTTGTTATAGAATAATTTTTTCACAAAAATTTTCTATTAGAAATAAAATTTTCACTAAAATTATCTAGAGAATTAAAAATTTTCATTAAAATTTTCTATAGAAATACATTAGAAATAAAATTTTTAAAAAGTGTTTCTATAGGAATTACATTTTGTGAAAACTTGCTTCTATAGAAATTAAAACTTTTGACAAAAATGTATCTATAGAAATAATTATTTTGACAAAAATGTGTTCTTAATAGAAATAAAATTTTGTGAACATTTTCGTATATGAAATAAAATTTTGACTAAATTTACTATAGAAATAAAATTTTGACAAACTTTGTTATAGAAATAAAATTTTCACAAAATTTTCTATAGAAATAAAATTTTCACAAAATTTTCTATAGAATTAAAATTGCCTATAGAAATAAAACTTTTACAAAAATGTCTATAAAAATAAAATTTTGATAAAATTTTCTATAGAAATAAAATTTTGACAAAATTTTCTATAGAAAAAAAAATTTGAAAAATTTTTTTATAGTAACAAATTTTTTACAAAATTTTCTTTAGGAATAAATTTTGACAAAATCTTCGATAGAAATAAAATTTTGACAAAATTTTCTATAGAAATAAAATTTTGATAAAATGTATGTAGAAATAAAATTTTGATAAAGTGTTTATGTAGAAATAAAATTTGATTAAAATGTTCTATTATAAGTAAAATTTTGATTAAATATTTTTATAGAAATAAAATTTTTGGAAAATTTTTTTATAGAATATAAAAAATTTTCCTATAGGGAATAAAAACTTTGACAAAAAAAGTTCAGAATGAACTAAAAGTAAAATAAAATGTTCTTTACAATTCCCAAAAATAGCAAGAAGGATACTATTAAGTATGTTTATGATATCTGGCCATAATTGTGGCCTACAATTGATTTCATTCGTTTAGCTTTTAGTTAATTTTTATACCCATTACCATTAGGATGGTACTGGGGGTTTATAATAAGTTTGCTTATTCCGCTTTGCTAACACATCGACATATGGTTTTATGAACATATATATAAAGTATAATAGTATGTTCTTGATCGGGATAGAAATCTAAGACGATATAAGCGATGTCCGGTCTGTCTGGCTGGGTGTCTGTTGTAATTGCAAGCCTACAGCCTTTAATAAGAAATCTATCTTGCTGAATTTTTGGACAAACTCGTTTTTTGTTTCCCAGCAGGTTAAGTTCGAAGATGGGCTATATTGGTCCATGTTTGACATAGCCCCCATATAAACCGATCCCACGATTTGATTAATTGTGGACATGGAAGCCGCAATGTTTATCCGGTTTACTTGAAATTTTAAATCTAGGAGGTACTTTAGGTCAGTAAGAGTTGTACTACATTTTGGCTATAACCAAAACATGAACTCGATTTTGGTATAGCCAAAACATGAAAGCGATCCGCCCGATTTGGAGTTTGGAGGGGTTCGGAGGGCATGGAAGCCACAATTTTAATTCGACTTGCTTGAA
The DNA here is from genome assembly GCA_003123925.1 of Haematobia irritans. Taxonomy (NCBI): domain Eukaryota; kingdom Metazoa; phylum Arthropoda; class Insecta; order Diptera; family Muscidae; genus Haematobia; species Haematobia irritans. The sequence continues at coordinate 14,623 of PGFW01008322.1, read as the reverse complement.
ATTTGAGATCTACAGTTACTTTAAGTCAGTTAGAATTGTTGCTAACATTTTGCGTACATATCGGTTCCATGTTTTGATATGCCCCAATATCACGGATCTATCCGAATTGACTTATTCGAGGCATACACCGAAAGGATTTTCTCGTAAAAAGAATGGTTTGTCATTGTTTTTTACAACCAAAGAAACTTTTCAATTAAAAGCTACGAATATTTCGTACTTTTTACGAAGAAATAGTTTTCCAAAATTTTCCGTTAGTTTTGTAAAAAGAAAATTCGTACTTTTTTATGAAGAATCTCGTACTTTTTATTGAAAAATCTTCGTACTTTTTACTATGAAACAATTTCGTTCTTTTTATGAAATTGTCTTTCGTACTTTTTATGCAAAAATTTTTCGTAGTTTTTACGAAAAAATGTTGTACTTTTTATGAAAAAACTTTCGTACTTTTTCTCTGAAAAATGTTCTTGAACTTTTGTAGAAAAATCTTGATAGTCGAAAGTGCATTTGGTTGTAGTTGCAAGTGTGAAAAATGACATCACTACTTTAACATCTTTAAGTTTTTGCAATAATTTTTTAGTCTTTATTGCTTCACTTTTATATTCGATAGCGCGCTCATCCCAAATGAGAAGTAGCATAGACTTTGCATAAAAAATAGAATTAAAGGAATATACTCAAGCCACATTATAAAAGACAATTTTAATGTCCGCCAAACGGAAATTTTTAGCAACTTCAATGAAACTTCTTCGTTATTTCCAAAGAAAATGTTTCGTACTTTTTTATTTTTTAACGCAGGAATGTTTCGTAAAATATTCGTTTAAAAACTTCTTTCACAATAATGCATGAAATATGAAGAAAGTTTCGTTAAAAGTTACTATTTTTTACGAAGAAAAGTAATTAGAATGTTTCGTAGAAGTTTCGTATATTCGTAAAATGTTCTTCGTAAAATTTAAGAAAATTGAATGAAGATTTTCGTATATTTTAATGAGAATTCAGGAAGAATAGTTAATGAAGGAATTCTTTCTGTAAAATTAACGAAGAGAATTACTTTTCGGTGTAGAAGGA
>PGFW01008311.1:3979-23233 GCA_003123925.1 Haematobia irritans | reverse complement strand
GGCTAGGTTAGGTGGCCAGCACGCATGTATCAGGCTCCACTTAGACTATTTCAGTCCATTGTGATACCACATTGGTGAACTTCTCTCTTATCACTGAGTGCTGCTGATTCCATGCTAAAGGCTCAATGACAAGGGACCTCCTTTTAAGCCGAGTCGAATGGCATTCCACATTGCAGTGAAATCGACTTAGAGAAGTTTGAGACCCTCAGAAATGTCACCAGCATTACTGAGGCGGATAATCCACCGCTGAAAAAACTTTTTGGTTGTCGTCGAAGCAGGAATCGAATCCACGACCTTGTGTATGCAAGACGGGTATGCTAACCATTGCATACACAAGGCTCGTGGATTCGATTCCTGCTTCGACCGAACACCAAAAAGTTTTTCAGCGGTGGATTTATCCCGCTCAGTAATGCTGGTGACATTTCTGAGGTCTCAAAACTTCCTCTAAGTCGTTTCACTGCAATGTGGAATTGCCATTCGGACTCGGCTATAAAAGGAGGTCCCTTGTCATTGAGCTTAGCATGGAATCAGGCAGCACTCAGTGATAAGAGAGAAGTTCACCAATGTGGTATCACAATGGACTGAATAGTCTAAGTGAGCCTGATACATCGTGCTGCCACCTAACCTAGCCTAAAGGTTTTTGAAGAACAAACAAGAAAAGGGTTGACATGAATGTGAGGAGATGAGAAATGGAAGCTTTAGTCTGGACGCAGACAAAAAGGAGACGGCCATAGGACGTGAGGTCACATCAAAGTAATTGCGAAGGCAGTTCATATTCGAGGAAAGAGGAAATGGTTTATAGGCACATCAGGTGGACGCACTGTCCAGGCGCTCAGAGCACCCTTACCCGCAAAAAATATATATTAAATTCACTTACAATCTGAATAGGATATCCATACTTTTAGATCCTAGTGTTCATCGTCGGCAAGAACCATAAATGTTGCTGCCACAATTCCAAAGCATGAGATTGCAATGATATGGGTCATAGTTGCCATAGATGTCCGAATCGAATGTTTGCCCATTCACCAATAAAAATGCTTTTCCTATTTCTTTTTTCACTCGTTTTGAAATAGTTTCGTACCCTACAATGTCCATTTTCGCTCGCATTTGCAAATGCTGATTTAGTTTCATTTCTTTCACAATTTTTTTGTTTAATTTTCTCTTTTTTCAGTCTGTTGTATACTCTGTTTTGTTTTGTTTTGCTGCGTTTTTTTGTTTTTACAACTTCGATTTGCCGGGTATGTTTGCTTGTTAGAGTCATAAAAAAAAAAGAGTTGAGGTTAACAGCAAAACATGACGTTTTAATGCTTGAAAGGCGATAAGGATTTTTTACTATTCGCCGGCTGGCTCGTTGGATGGCCGTATTGATCCTATGTACTATGCTGTGCTCTTTCAAGTTTACATATGGTCAAGTGATTTAAAACAATCAAAAGTGTGTATGTATAGGTATCTGTTAACTTTTTGCTTGTCTCGTTTGCTATTTCGCTTTTTGTAATCTACAAAAATCACCAGACAAAACATGGCTGAAGCTGTTTTTTGTTTGTTTCATTGCAACAATAAAACAAAATCATCTAGGGATACGAAATATATGTTTTTAAATTTTTGCATACCTATATATGTATATGTTTGTATACATAGACAAATTTCAGTTAAAGGTATACCCGTATGTATGTGATAATAACTAAAAATAGAGAAATTGTGAAAAACATTTCATTGCAATACTTGCGACAAATATTTTGATAACCCAATAATTGTGGTTGAAGGATTTATTGTCCATTTAAAAATCGATTAAATAAAAAACATAAATCAAATGTTTTCAATTTTTAGCAAAATCGGACGAAAATTCTTTCTATACCCGGCTGCCGGCTCCCATTTCCTCAAGAACTCAATATGTGGGCTATATCCAAACAATGACTGATGTATACTAAATTCGAAAAAAATTGCGGCTTCCATGCCCGTAAGAAGACAAATCGTTCTAAATATCAACCAGTCAACAATGGGCCGATATAAGCCAAATTCGTCACATCTCTTTATGTAACTAAAATTACATTTATATTTTTCAATTTCAAAGAAATCGGCGATAGCAAATGCGGCCCCTCCCTGCCTTCTCAAGAAGTCAAATTCGCGAAAAACCGCTCCATATGGGGGCTATATCCAAAACATGGTATAAGCCAAATTCGACATACATATCTTCTTTGCGAACCTAAAATCCCCCTTAGATGTTAGCGTCAATAATTGACTGCTCAAGAAGTCAAATCGGAAGATTGTATATTATGGAGGCTATATCCAAATATGGACCGGTATATGCCAAATTCGACATAGCTTTGTTGTAAAACAACTCTATATTTCCAATCTCAGGAAAATCGGATGTGGTTTCTAGAAGACCTAGAATTCAAATCGGGAGATCGGTCTATATGGACGTTATACCAAAACCGATTGACTGATACATACCATTATCGGCACACCTATTTATGGTCCTGAATAACCTCTAGATTTCAAATGTCAGAAAAATCCCTAAATAGGGGATCGATTTTATGGGGGGCTATATCAAAACCTGGCCTGATATAGCCCATCTTCGAACGACACCTGCCTACAGATAAAATACGAGCAAAAATTATTGGACGGCTGTTACAGTACGTGTTACAATAGACAGACGGACACCCTCAAATTGACTTCTAATAAGGGAAACCTCCTCCAAATATAAGCGAGGTGTCTGAGAGCGGTTTTAATAGCTACTTCATTCAGCGAAATAACATGGCTTTGTGTATCTCAGGCGCATTCAGTAAGACCAGGAACAAGATTCCCTTAATGTCATTGCTGCATCTATTGCCCTTAGACATATTGGCCAAAAAGTCAGCGCGCAAGAAGGGTTGAGAGTGCATTGATGAGCTATCGTGTCGTTGGAAACCAACGCACGGTCACAGTTCGGTCCTCATAGTAATGTCAGATGTGTCAAACGTTGTGGATTACACTCTGGCGAAACAACATTTCGACAAAAAGTTTGAAACTCTAATACCCAACAGTGAGGCATGGTGCATATAGACCCTAGGGAATAAACGTTATATAGATTTCTACACTGATGGCTCCAAATTGGATTGGCAAATTGGTTTCGGAGTATATTCTAGAGACCTGGAACTTCGAAAAGCGAAAGATATATCCTAATCGCTATAGTGTGAAATTTGTCATATTAAATAGGAGGTGGCGAATTGGCGTGATAATGTAATGTCCAACAAATGTTTTTTTATTATATATATACTCTCAGACAGTCAGGCCTGCAATACAAATTTTGTGACTCGTGTTTCCTTCATTCAAAAGGCAATTCGACTGCGCTAACATACGACAACAATTACACTATATGGTGCAATATTTGAAACTACGGCTATTTACACTGTCATATACATCTATGAACTCCTTAAATTGACGAATAACCTTGACTCCATGCAAGTTTTCATACTATCAAGATAATAAAACACAAGAGGATTGAAAATTTTCTCTTGTACAAAAACAACAAATGTCAAACGTATAGATGTCGCACAATGCTGCCAGCTTTGTTATTACCGACGTTGCGGTCGAAGCGCTGTTTTGAAAACATTTATAAAAAAGAACATTTGTTACTACAAAGTAGGTTTTAAAATCTACATTCTTTACGTTTCGTAAAGTCAAAGAACTGAACTGGGTGACACCGACGCAAACTGTTATATTTGATATTAGAGAGAAATTTTACCTCAAAGACTGTGTCACCTACTGACGCAGTTTCGCTTCACAGTTCGTTCTCTTATGTTTTTATTCTCTCTGATACTGTTTGAGAAGGCTGTTATGATGGCGAATTTCTGATGGAATTTAGGGATCTATAAATCGAATAATCGATTATTCCAATTTTGACATGAAAATCTGGAAAAATCGAAATCGATTATTAATCCAAAAAATAATCGCAAAATCGATTTTAGATTTATTCATTTTAACTACTTCCATAATATTGATTATTAAAAATTCCGATTTACCGTTTATGTTTTCATATTCATTGGTTGATTTGAATTGAAAAGTATATAAATGTGGAGAAAAGCTTAAATATTTACTTCTTAATTTTTAATTATATATAAAAAATTTAATGAAATAAATAAAATATCAAATTGGTGGAACTGAATCCTTTGTGTTTTCAATTTCCTCGAATTTATAAGGGTCTTTCATTATTTGTTTATATTTATTTATTTATATATATTAAACAAATTAACAAAAAACAAGTAAGGAAAGTCTAAAGTCGGGCGGGGCCGACTTTAGACGACTAGACTTTGATTACAAAATGTGTTCACGACTGACGGACATTGGCTATATCGACTCAGGACCCACCCTTTAGCATTTTTGCCAAAGACACCATGTGTCTATCTCGTCTCCTTCTGGGTGTTGCAAACATATGCACTAACTTATAATACCCTGTTCCACAGTGTGGCGCAGGGTATAAAAAATGGCATGCATTATTACAACATTGGCGTTTCTTACCTACTCATAAAAACACAAAAAGGTTTAATAAATTCGAATATTTTGTATAATCCATATTTCTATGACAATTCCATTTATTGCAAAATCAAATAGGGCTCAATTTTGATTGGTACAAACTAATCGAAAACCGACTTTTTTGATTAAAAGTCAATAATCGAAAAGTCGAAAATCATATTGGTTTGCACTATTAGATCCCTATCGAACCAATCTTTTGCAGTTATAAATCTTAAATTCTACTTTTAAAAAGTGACACAGTATAGACATAAAAGTGCTGCACAAAATAGTAAAAGTATCACATTAGTGCACCACAAAAGTATCACCGCCTGTCGGTAGCCTACCGTGCGAGTAGCAAGGTTAGCGATGCCCTTATGATGACAAATTTTTCGCGCTATGGGTTCATACCGGCTTAATGGAACATTCAAAATATTTGTTATCATTTCATATGCGTATTAATTCCAAGTTATGAACATGCGAATTTCTGAGGGTAAAATAATCGAAAGAGTTTGTTTACCATAACGAAATCGTTTGGTTTTGTCACCTTAGCCCTAATCGAACCTGAAGAGCCTTATCTGCCGTGCTATAAATTAAGGAGTCTTACTTGTACAAGCTTAACGATGAATTTAAGTGGACAGCATATCCGTGATAAGAGAAGCATTCACATGTGTATTGACACTAATACGTATCAGTCCTAAAAGCTGTATTGGTGCCTACTCATCCCGCTGATAAATCATATTCCCCACTAAAGCTGGCACGATATACAGTCATAATGTCCATGGTGGCTTATTAAAATTATAAGTGTAATACGAAAATTCGGAATATACTTCTACACGGTTTCATTTAGAGAAAAAGGTATTCCATTATCTAAAAGGTTTCATTATGATGCTAAGGTCATTGGATTTAAACAAGAATTTCCTTTGATTGGAAAAAAAATCTATTCTATCTTGCCAAAAAAAGGTTTCTCTGGATTGAAACAAGGATACATTGATTTTGGAGACGAAAAGCAAAATTTTCTTGAAAAAGGTTTCATCATATAGAGATAGGCAAAAAGATTTCATTTGCATTTGACAAGAAGGATTTCCTTCGGTTTGCTTCCCTCATTTCCTTTGCAACAAGGTTTCACTTTGAATTTGAAAAATCGTGTTCATTTAATTGTAAATTGTACTATCTGTAGTTCTTGACTAAGGAATTTTATTTTTATTGAGATGACCTCAAGTTGTGATTAAATGCCCAGTTGGCGATTGTTATCGTGATCATTAAAGGTTGCAATTTGGCAACATCTATTGGCCATGGCCATCTGTCTTGTTCAAGGCTGAAAACAATTGTATTAAATGGATGCTTACCATAATATGCGGGGCGGCAGACAAGAATCAAATTCGACTCTTAAACGGTGAGATGGACATCGCCAAAAGCCCATGTTGATTACACATGGAAGGGCGATTGGCTGAGCGGTTACGTCGATTGTATCTGGTGGCTTTTGGATTTTATTATTGCCATACTCGTTCTGTGCTGTCTGCTCTGAGCTGCTTGTTAATTTTCAACCGCGTTTGGGTGAATAGTTACACATTGCCATTATTTCGTTATTTTCGGAATTCATATTTTCATGTATGGCTCGTGTACGTGTATGCCGGTGTGTATGCATGCATACACAACACATCAGCACACCATTACATACCAAACGTGCAATGTTCGACATTTTTTTTTTTTCAATAAGTGAAAATAATGAATTTTTCTATGTTCAATTGTGGAATTACAATATTTTATGAGTTCTTCTGTATTCGGTTTTTGTCGGGCTTTCTTTCCCATTCTCCATTTGAGAGTTGTTGGCCATTGCTATTATTCTGTTTTAATTTTGTTGCTGTTGGCGTGCGTTGTGTTGTGTTTTTGTCGCATTTATGAGGCCGTCTCATAAAGCCAACAAGCATATTGTATTGGTATCTCATTGATAGATTATCCAAGTCGGAGGCCTTGCTGTAAATTAAATTTCATCGTAGCTGTCCATGGTTTCATTGCAATCTGGCGTTTATTTTTTTCTGTCTTTTTTTTTTTTGGCGTGTTTCTAACGATGGATAGATAGTGTGCATTGTAGTGGCCACGTGTGGTGTGTGCGTCGTGGTATTTAGCCTAAGCCATTAATTGGGAGCGAAACCAGTTGCGAAGTGCAACTCCATATCGCCATATGCCTTTTTGGTCCAAAGTAATCACATAATGAAAGTGAATTCTTATATTGTGTTAAACGATGACGATTGAAAAATTGAGATTCAACCAAGATTGCCGCCAATTTAGGAATGTGAGGATAGTGACCATTCTAGTATCATTACCTATAGATGTCACCCTAAAACAATGATATGCCGGTAAAAACAAAAAAAACGCAATGTGATCTGTCGGCCTCGAATGAAATTTATTTATTTTTTCTCGAAATTGTATTTTATTGCAATTGCGTATTTATGAATTGTTTTAGAAAAATTAATAAACAAACGTAAAAATAAACGGCAACAGTTAGAGAATCCTAGATTACTAGATGAAAAATATTTTAAAATTAAAACGCTATTCTTATAGAAAAATATTTCGCTTTAATTTTAAAAAAGTATACAAAAATTCTAGCAAACCCTTCCGTTACCTCCGTTAATGGGTAGGCGTCACACAGAAAACTATCAACCAAAATTTTTCAATTAAAAGTTTTATAAGCTGAAAACATTCTTTTCAATTAAACAATTCAATTGATACTAATTAACTTTTTAATTCGAACAGAAACATTAAGTCTAAATTAGGTCCAATCATTGAAATATTTTAAATAAAAAAATTAAGTTTGATTGTAATTTAATTATGAAAGTGATTGATGAAAGTCTACGTCAGTAATTAACCTTAGTTGCAAATTTTTACGGCTTTTTATTAAAACATTAATGTTCCAAAAATTTCAATGCGATGTCGTATAAAAGCCTCAATTAATTGCTTAAATGATTTAATTAAAAAGTTCAACTAAGCTAAATTAATTAATCAACATCAATTAATGTTATTAAATTGATATACATTCATGTTTTGCAATAACATCAATTGTTATTTTTTAATTGAATTTAATTACAAATTTTAATTGAAATTTTCAACATCACATCATATTAATTTCTTTAATCAAAATATTTTGATGGCCCAATTAAAACTCTGTGAATGATGATTACTATTCTTTTGTCGTGATTTCAAATAAACAAATTATTGGATCAATTAATTTCGTGATATGGAATCAGACTTTTTTTTGTTAAGGAAGGATTTTTTACTTGATTGGAAAAGCTGAGGCTTATTTCCCTAGGCAAAGAAATGTTTTAAAACTGTAATCATTTTTGTTTTTCTGACAAAAGGCCATTTCAACTATTTCTTAAAAATCTAACATCGGAGCGCAATGATATTAATTTTTTTGACTTTAATTGTTTTTCTTCTTTATATTCGATGACAGCATGCACTACCACCTAACAAATCAAAACAATACCTTTCGGACCATACTCATGTACAATCAAAGGAAAAATTTTCATTGAAAATGATTGAACTATTCGAACATCATAAATTGTTACGTTAATATCTTGTCTTTGCCCTTTTCATCTCTTTTTTTTTTTTAAATTAACTCTTTATATTAAAAATTTCATATCATTCTATAATGTATCAGCCAAGTATATTAAACTTATTTTTACTATGCCACATTACATCACTTCACTCATACGACAAACAAACAACCATAAAATTTGCTCGGAAAAAGCAATTAAAGTTTCCGTGACACACTGGTTGGCGGATAAAAGATAAGTTAGCAAGCGAAAATGAGAGTTTCCACGATGGAATTACCATAAAACCAAAAAAGAAAAAAATACACTGAAAACACACAGTGAAACCCACCCAGGCGAAGATTAATTTCTTGCGCTTAATTTGTTAGGAAAATTGTGAATTATTTTTAAGAAAATTTTAACCTAAACAGGTAGCCTTAGCAAACGCTGACATGTCAGCCGATATCAAACAAAAAAAGTACAACTGGATTTTTCGACCGATAATTTGCCAATCGAAATTCTATTACGGCATAATTAACTTGTGTTCCATTTGTCAAAGAAAATTTTGTAGTTTGAAGGCACAAACACCTTGGAGTTAATAAAATTCAAGAATTTCTTTAGGTGACAGTACGATAGTTCATGATGAACTCGCCTGGCATTTTTGGTAAAATTTACCCAAATTTAAGAAATAATGAACACTAGATTTTTGTGGGAGGCGCGAACTTTAGTAAATCTTTTTGCGCTTAATTGCAGGATAATTTTTTCCCGTTTTAAGTTATTCAATTAAACTAACGTACGCAAAAAATTATTAGGACGTAACATGAAAACTTTCTCCAAACATAATAATTCCATTGAACTAACAATAAAGTTTAAATTGGCCTTTTACCTGAAATAGAGGAGTTCACTGTTTTTTTTGAGTGTATGTTGTTGAAATATGCTGAAGACAACAAGGGATGACAACAGTATAAATTTTGCTTAATAGTTGCATTTACAAATTCCAGGAAAAAAAGTTCCAAGGTGTAAATACCTTGCTAACCTCATTAAACTTTTTATTTCTAGTTCAGGAAATTATTTGACTTACTTAGCTATTAGCTTACAGTATGTGCCAAAATTGTAAGAAGCCTTTACCATTTTTAATGTTGTTTGCCTACTTTATATGAAGATGAAACTAAAATGAGCGAGAAAAAGCTTTTGTACAACAAACGAAGCTACACTATTTTAATTAATTTCGAAAAAAAATTCGTGTGCAAAAAAATTCCTATTTTTTTCTAACAATGATGTTAAATTTACTTAAATTGTGTTTGTTGATTTTTTTTTAACGAGTAAATATATACTTAAAATTGTGTCGCGTCTTCGGACTTATCGTATAGCTCTTTTAGTAACATACTGAACAAATTTTTATTCCACATTTTTTACCTTCTAAATATGAAATTTTTCTTCAAAAAGCAAAAATTATTTTTAATGGAATTATCAAATTTTTGGAAAAAAAATATTATAACCTTTATGTTTCATGATTGCAATATAGTAAAAGTCATCTTTAGTTCATTTCTTTTTACTTCTTTGTCATCGGCAGCGGAATTTAGATAAATTTGTATTATATTAATTGTAAATAATAATTGTGACGGCAAATCAACATATCTTTCAATAACAACCACACTACCAGAGAAGCGAATCGATGTATTCATCTCAAACGTGTTTCAAGAGCACCATGTTACTCTTTCACAGCAGGACCATGTATCATTCTCTGCTCGGCAATAAATATTCTATTTGCTCACGTCAAACATTACTTTTTCGCCCAATCGCCTGGGTTCGGCTTGTCTTGATACTGTTCTGTATGCTGAAATGATTCTCAGAGCTGCCGTTTTAGAGCAGCTTTTTCGCTCTAGCTTGTCTCTGCAGGATCGACTCCTAGATCTTACATCCATAGAGGAGGAGTCATGTCCATGAGTATCCTTCTTCCGCTTGGAAGAGGACCTCCTAGGTTTGCCATCAGCCTGCTCAGTCGCGACGTTATTATAGCAATTTTTTTTCGTTGCGTACTCTATTCGCGTGGAGTGCGTTAATTTTGAGTGCACTCTTAGTTCCAAGTACTTGATCTATGTCTGTCTCTAGAACCAGATGGCGTCTCGTTAGTAACCAGTCTTTCGCGCTTATCATGGCTTGGCGGAATTTGCGTTGTGCCTATTCAGTATTTCTTGTCATCAGCGTAGCCAACACGGTCCAGTACGGTCTGGCATGGGTATCTTTAGTATTTCATCGTATGTTGTATTCCAGATATCCGGTCCAAGGATTCAGCCTTGAAGGGCACCTAAGTTTACTTCCATCCTTCTTGGGCCCTGTATAGTGTCACATATCAAACTTCGGTATTTAAGATAGTCTTTCAATATTCTCGTTAAGTATTTCGGAATGTGAAATCTCGTCTCTACGGTGCAATTTTCGCACTCCGCCATGGCTTAGACCTGTTGAAAGCGTTCCTAATATTAACGTCACCAGTAGAATTATATATCTTTGAGGAGTGGATCTAATACATATCAATGGATCTCAGTTGTCGATAGCCTCGTCTTGTTTGATGCAGCCGTTCGAATAGTTTTTCCCCGAGCGTGCGTTCTGCAAGTCTCAAGTTGAGTTCTGAGTAGTGACTGAGTGTAGACGAAGAGGTTCAAGCTTTGACGACTCTGCTTTTGCCCGTCGGGGGAGCTTCGCGTGTGATCGAGTTCGCATCCCAGAATTCCTTTCAGCAACAGGTTAGGAAGGAGATCACTTGCGAGCCCATTAGGGGTGTTGCTACATAACCGGAGTGTGGTTAGGTTCGAGGATAACGGAATGGCAGCCCTGATATTTTCATGGCTCGACAGGCTTAACGCAAGCACCATGGACGTTTGCAAGGTAGGCGTGACAGAGGGATTCGCTAAGTGCTTTCGGTGTATATATCTTCCTTTAATAAGCCTCTGCGGATATGTAACCAGAAGCAGGGCTTCGCGCGATAGGCTACCTATTCGTTCTCTTTGTAGGCGGGTCTTTGCGGTGGTCAGTTCCCTGGACCCCGGTTGCTCAACAAGGACGCATTCGTTTGTGGAGGTGTTTGCTGATTAGAGAAATCAGTCCAAATATCTACGCACGCGACTCCCCTCTCCCTGCTGAACGTCTCATGTGTTTGGGAATCAAGGTGTGCCACGGGCCAATCCGTCCTGCGTAACAGAGTCGGCCTCACAAGTTTGGGACACGGCCGCGGATGCAAGAGCGTCTGCTCACATACCTTATGAACTTCTCGGCCTCCAGCCGAGTTTTGTGCATGAGCTGAATACGACTTGGTATACGCTATGAGTCGGCCTCTCTGGCTCTATACTCTGAAACATTCCCTCTTTGCTTCTTGTACGCCGCCCATTGTGTTCTGTCCTCTACCTGGTCCCCTGGGCGTACCCACGATGCGGTGTACGTTGTCGTTCCTGGTCTTTTTATTACGAGTTAACATACTAACTTTGCATTCATACGCGAGAGGTGGGACATTGTCGGTATGTGAGTCCGGCCGTGTGAGATAGTGGCTCGTTGCTTATTGGGTATTCGTTGTGAACATGGTCTACTGTGCGGACAGGGTACTCTTAAGTGTGTGGGTGACATTTAGGTGCGAGGATCAGCAAGATGACGGACGTTTGGACTATTCCCGTCTCGGTCTGTGTTAGAGGTGTCTTCGTCCGTAGTACCGGCCCAGTGTTCAATGAGATTTAGTTGACCAGATGGCCCCTTTTTGGATGACCAAGGAAACCAAATAGCGAAAGATCAATTCTTGCGAATTTGACACATGAGTATTACATGTTACAGAAACAGAAATCTTTGCCGTATTTTGAAGGGTCATCCCAGTTATTCGCATTTTTGAAGGAAAAGTAGCTAAAGAATCCCTCAGGTAAGTGGAGGAGGTTCGTAGTGTCGCATGTATGTCTACAGCAGTGCATAGATCTTTCGCGTGGATTAAAGGCGAGTCGGGTGGGAGATGTTATTAAAAAATCTACACAGGTGCACGGGAGAAAAAAGAAGATTAGGCAGCACGAAATGAGGGGTAAGAGAAGTTGGATCCAAAATTGGATAAAAAGTGTCACTATGATTCCTGTTTTCTAACATTGGTGATACAAAGAGCGTGTTTGTGGCCGTTACTGTGTATAATTCATATATATTCACTTGATGCAGTACTGTTGATTTAATTTTCGTTTTGGTTTTGTTTGACGAATGGAATAACGATCGCAACAACAAGGTCTGGAGATGATCTGATAATTGCGAAAGTTCGCTATTCGTGTTAACTTTTTGGTGATAGTCTTTGAAGTACAAAACACTACATCCAATACGTCTCCTCGCGCAATTGTTTTTCTAAAGCGGCAATTCACTGATAAAACATCTGTAGTAGAGATCATTTGTTGCATTATGTTGTTTGCGTCGGTTTCACGACATCAGATAAGATGAAAAGTAAAAAGAACGCGGACATAAGTGGTTACAATTGCGCAAACGGAGGACATCATGAGATACAATACCATTATAGTGTTAGTATGTATACAATATGATGCGCAGATACATATATGGTTATAGATGAGGCACTTGGTTTTCATTTTAAGATAAGAGGCAATGGAAACAGCGCATGCGGGTTGGAGTAAGCGCGCTAGAGGTGAGCAGCGAGGAGGGAGGAGTCCTTCGGGACGCGACGATGACGCGTCAGCAGCGCGTGGGCCGGGCTTGCCGCAGCCGGCGCGTGGGCGCAGCCGGCGGCGGGATGCCGAACTTTGTACATGAGAAATGGAAATTGGTGATAATCACGCCTCAATAGTGTAAGAAGCTCTTACAAATAAAAGGCAGAGAGGAGTATTTGTTAAATATTCTAGTACAGACCGCCTCGCCTGCTAAAAAAAAACGTACAAACAACTACGGAGATAGACAGGTTAGTGAGCCGAAGTGTTGTGTATACACACAGGGCATATGGAAATATAGTAATGACAACATAAAGACTTGTTATACCTTGCTACTATCAAGCTGTGTAAAAAGTGGAAATTTTTTTAGCACAAGATGCCGATTCGTGGTCTTTTTGTTTGTGTTTGTATTTAATTATGCTAGATATATCTGTCGCAAGAGGCGCCTGGCGCAAGTTGTCTTGCGAAGAAGTGATGCCAAGACAATTTGGGAGTTAATGGCATGAGCTACAAGAGTATGAATACAGGACATACATTGACTGATACTCATGAGGACAGCATTTCTAAGGAAAACTACTCTACTTCAATTGGGCGGTTGGGTCTTACAACATGGATCAGCAAGGTAGAACTGCGTTTCATGAGAAAATCACACCTCTTTAAAGGGGAAGCTTGCGATTCAAAATCAAAAAAAAAAACAGAAAACGTTGGCGGAAATAAGAAAATAATGAAAAGTATAGAGCTTTAGTTAATACTCTTTCGACCGAAGTACAGGGCATTGTTTTCTTTATCAGGTATGAGCTTATTTTTTCAGCAAAAATATAGGAGGTGTCCTCATGGCTTATGTTATTTTAATTACAACTATGTTATACAACAATGCGGGCCACAGACCCGTAAATCACACATATTCTGTATGTTCCGCTACTTGCGGTAATATCAAAGTTTCTTTTTTTGGGTTTGTGAGCCTTTTCGAGGTGGTATAACGATTGCTTCCATTGTTGTTATCTTTATCGCGCGATGGTGAGTGTTTCCAGCAAGTGGAAGAAGAGCCCATCGACAGGAGATGTCCCCCCGTGAAGCAAAGGGCGTCCTATCACGAAAAAATAGTGCACGCATAACATGTGTAATGATGCGCTCGCGTAAAATCAAGAAAAATGGATTCAGATTGCCTCAGGTTTTAGGGGAAAAGACTGAGAGTACTGAGGGAACTCTTTTCCAATATGTCATACAAACAAAAACGGGCTGTGATAGAGAGGGAGTATACGGCCAGCAAGCCCGAAGGCGTTTTCAACACTAAGGGAGGGGGGACAACATTGATTTTTTCATAAATTTGTAAATTGAGGCCACCATTCAAACGTAAGACAAAGACAACTATTTATAGTCACATGATGGCGGAAAAAGTAGGGATAAGGTAGCATCCATCGTGCCGGCAAGCAGGTAGGCAACGTTGAAAGTAACAAGCAACTAATAGACTAAAAATAATGGCTATCGAGGTAAGAGATGTGGGCTGTGCCCGTACCCCGCGACCTACCGGCCCCCGCCCGCCCCCACTCCCCTCCCCTCCCGCCCGGACCCGCTCGCACCGGCTCGGCACGCCACACCCCCCGCCTCCCCCCCCTCCAGCTCTAGTAGCGCAGCGAACCCCTCCTGCAAAAGAATACACGGGCAGAACCGCCAGCGAGCTCCCCACGCCCAACCCACCAACCGCCCCCGCCCAACCCCCAACCACCACCACCACGGGCGCCCCGCCCCCTCCCTCAGTCCCCACGCACGCACCACTCAACAAAGCTCTTCTCGCTAATAGGTACAACTCTTACCCACCCCTTCTCACATTCTTCGTTAAGTAATTTTTATTTTTTCCAAAAGTAGAAGCCTTAAAAGTGATTACCCCTAATGCGAAAACTGCAACTCCAACTCTTCATGAACCTACCAGTATATAACATGTGATAACTGAAGTGATAGGTTTTCACTCATTATATTGTGTGCTCGTGGGTGCGTGCTGTTCCGTATAATCTTTGCACTTACAAAGAGCAGTTGCATCTATCGTACCAAGAAAGAATTGTAGGAGAAACTAGAGAACGGATTCAGCTTCTTATTATATCCAGAGAGACAAAAAGGAGAGGCTACAAGTCGCCTTCGCTTCTTATACAGACCGACTGTTTTAAGTGCAATAGCCCTGGACGATACACGCAGCTGGGAAAAGCAAAAACTATGAGAACGGGGCTTACGATATCACAATATAAACTAGGAGAGGGGAAAATTGCTGATCGAGATAGACAAATCGATGACCCTTCATTAAAAACGGGGTAAGGATACGGACACCTCCTCTGAGCAGGAGTATCAGAAGAGAGCGACCGCTATCATACATCATTATGCCCAGCAATAAAAGGAGGTATAGGTCGTGCCCTATGACTGAGCGAACTCGTGAGGGACATCAACACAACGATCATATCAACAGCTGCGAAGACTGCGTGAGAAACAGGTGTTAACAACACTCTATCTGGGGAAAGTATATGTCCGTATTTCTACCGAATTAGGCCTTAATGACCGATTTAAGGAGGATTAACCTAAGGCGAGGGCAGGGCCCGTGCGCATACTGAATTAGCGGGCGCAACACATGAATAACAGACCACAAGGGGCCAAGAACACAAAGGCAAATCACTTTGTTTCATACTAGTGCCGCACAGGCGATAGCAATGCCTAGGGACCAGACCTGCTGGACACGGCAACGAACCACGCACGGCGATCTAAGCGATACGATATCCTGCGCCAGACTCGAGCATTCCCTAAGTGGGAAATAGAGCGGCAAGGACCGATTAAATTTGCGGTAATGTTTATTGTTTAGCTCAGAGACACGTCGGTGTTTCAGTGCGCTCTACGTGACGCCCTACGGGCATCGACGACCGATGTCGTTGTTTCTCTTCTTGGCATGTAAATGATTGCGTTGTTGGTTTTGTGAGAATTTCCTTTCTCTAACTACGTCTCAAACGGCATGTTCGAGTTACGCGCTTCATAACAGAATAAGAGCTGGCGGGCACTTCACATTTTGGACTATGACACGTTAGGCTTGGGAAAAATGGGAATTTATAGAGTGGAAGTGGTCCTGACCAGAGCGGCGTGTTACGTTTAGCGCGAGCGCACTATTGTCTGACATTTTGCGCACCCGAGAGGTAGAATTTGTTGGATAGTTGTGATATTAGTAATAATGCCATGCTAGTTTTCTATGAGGCTCGTTAACCAGACCGCAGATCACTTGTAGCTTGGGGGCGCTGCAAGACCAGGAGTTAGAAACCGGTAGGTACACCATCTGTAGGGAACTTCCAACAGAGGATATTAGAGCATATTTTCTGTTGTATGTTTTTGCGTAACTTGGCTCGCACTTCGCCCGCGGACGGTGGGCAAAGTGTTGCTCTGGCTACACGGACGTCGGTTACTGTTTTGACTTTGTTTTTAACTAGCGCCAGGACAGTTACCTCTGGTGGACCGGGCTTTGATTGGCGAGAAGGATAGATGGTTGGGTGATTGAGAGGGAGAAAGACGCGGGCATCAACACAGTTAGAACGGCAAAGTACTGGGTCAGCCCGGGGACCATGACACGGGAAGAGAAGGAAGGCGAGGGGGACGATGGGGGCAGCGACTGCAGGCCCGCGTTTATATTGGATCTTGGAATTCGTGCGGGCGGCCGACACTGGACAACGAAGACGCGCCGGGACGCGCCGCAATCACCAGACTTCTCTAAACAGGCGCTGATGTTTACACAGCGAATCGGGCCGTACCGCGCCACAGTATCCGCGCGGCGAGAAGCGGCCGCATAACCTTAGCGATAGTCGGCGATGGCTGCGCAACTAGGCGACCTCTTCAACCCCCCCTAATCCTGAGGCGGGGCAGAAGACTTTGTATGCCAATCCCCAGCAGGAGCTTGTGCTCTGTGACATAATATATCCCACATCGTAAACATCGAGAAAAATTAAGCTTACGTGACAAAACACTCTCATGCGTTTAGCAACAAACGGCAATGGCAATAGGCAACGGAAACGGCGCGAGAAACGACTAAAACAATTGCTCCCATAAAACGGTAGGTTAAACATGAATGTGGGCATGGCGACAGGCGGATGTTTACGCGCTTGTACAAGTTGATTTAGCTTGCACGTATGGCGCCTGTCGCCTGAATTGTATGCTGGGCATCTCCATTGGTTATAGGATTACCTGAAAACTTTGATAAAAGTTAAGACAGGTTTTTGCAATGGAGAAGCAATTGGGTCCGCTGTAGTATGTCTGGGACAGTTGTTAACGTTGATTTGTAATACATGCAGGTTTGGGAGGTTCAATGCCCTGCCTCGACGGCAACACATCAAAATGATTTTCAACGGTGATATCCCCCTGGGGTTATCCTGATGATCATATTTCAGGAATAACTATGCTCAAATCCACATTTTGATCATCCGGCTATATATACTTGTCCAGATTGCGGTGTCGGCAGTCCTAATCGGAAGCTTTGTTTTATTTAAGTCACCGATTTTCATAGCCCAAACGCTAGAGTTGACGGCTGAAAAATTATTCCTTCTCCGTTATGTTTGGTCTTGCTATAATCAAATGCATTTTCATCCGGCATCTATCCTTCTTTGTCATTAACTATTACGTTCATGTATTTCTTGTCAAGAGGCCATAAAATCTCTTACACTAAGCTAAAATTTGGCGGCGCTTAACGAAAATTTATTGGTAAATCGGCTTAATGGTAAGTTTCTGTTGTGCGCCGCGGAGCAAGGAGTTTCGGTCACTCGATTCGTCGTATTTTGTAAGTGACATAAATAAGAAAAACGGGGAAAGCTCGTAATACTGCAGAGCGCGCATAAGTCCTTTTTTGGTGTGAGAATAGTCTCAGCAGAGTAAGAATACCAACACCGGAGATATTGTTGGATGGCCTTTGCGGGAGTAAGAGGCAATGAAAGTAAGCAGATTTTATAAAGCGGCTTCTTACTGTAAGAAACCTAATTATAGTTGGCATTTGCTCGAAACTCGCCCACTTGATCAGAGGTGTGTTTTAGGAAGAAATTAAATAAACTAAGATGTGAAATGAATCTTAATTCAATTTAATTTAATTTTTTTTGAGGGTGAGGGATGGGATAGCAGGCTTTATGGCAGCGCTGAACACTCGCGTCCATGATGTCGTGTGCCGAACTCCGTCACAGTTGACGATACCTGCTAAGAGACCTCATTCTTGCCTCTATCCCGGGATAATGCTTGCTTTTCCACCTCGGAAGCAGGCTTTGTCGGCATTACTTCGAGGTGGCCCTGTGGTGGACTGCATGTCCATCCTCTTCTCGAGTTTGCGGGTCCAGACTCCGGTTCTTCGGCATGCTTAGAGTCCATGGTCGGCCTTCATGGTGCTTGGCGAAGAACGTAGTTCTGCATATGCTACTTACAACCTCCGGTGTCCCCTTTCCTTGTCAGTAAAATTTTGTTGGAGCTATATTTTCCTAGGGGATATACACGCGATCTGCATTCTCCAACATTCCGTGAGTCGTTCTCAGCTGATCGGCTAATATTTGAAAAAAGGTGTGTTTGCAGGATCGAAATCGACAAATTTCCTCTTTGCCTCGTATCTGCATGTGTAAAATCCGCACTGCATTTCTCCATATGGTTTCAAAATATTTTGACAAAAATACCGGTGGTTCAGGATAGCAATCCGCTGGGGGGTTATGCAATAGGTATCACTTCCGGACCGAAGGTGTTTTTTTGTCTGCGCCATACTCGATATCTGTTTTATGATGTATTGCCATCTTGTCTAGTCCTCTTCTTGCGGTTATCTCCACGCGCTGCTTGGCCATTTCTCTCTATTGTCTTCTACGCTGGATTGATTTCGTGGTTGGATATTGGTCGACGCTCGTGGTTGGTTGGCATGACAAAGTCTTCCGTCGCGCGTCAGTGTGGTTGAAGGTCCTTATTGGGAGCGCGGGCATGCGCGCGGGCTAATCGCTAGTCAACTGGCGTTTGTTCTCCCGTCGGATATTTGGGTGGGCGTCAGCGTCCCCGATGTAAACATTTCAGGGCTGTTTGAGCAAGTTTGACTTGGCTCGGGTCTGTCGTTGTAGTGTCGGCGGCCCAGATTTCAGATCCATATAGCGGCGGAGTCGGCTTGCTTGTTGTCTCACGGTGAGTGACTTTTCGCTTCTACCTTGTGAGCGGTCCTCCAATATTTGCCATAGCCCGGGTTCGGCCGGTCTATCGTGGGACAGACTGTTGGCCGTCGCAGTGCTCTATATGGTCTTGCAAGTACAGTTAGTTTTGTATCTCAGTCTGTAGCCCCCAGGGTGAGCAAGTGATTGCCGTCTTGGGTTCAGCTTAGAACTAGCAATTCGTTTTTATTGACAAGCTTCCGTATTTCTGGTGGCAAATGTCGCCGTTGTCAGCGACTACGTAATAATGTCTGCATTTTTCCTGCGCCCTAGGCTGAACTGTAGGTCCATGTGAAGAGTCCAGCTATGGCTTTTCCCGTTCGTGATCATCGTTTGAACTTAGTTTGCGTAGCGGCCTCTTCCGTGGTCTTCTCTAGCTTCTTATGTAGT
>PGFW01008308.1:6665-17191 GCA_003123925.1 Haematobia irritans | reverse complement strand
ATAGTTCGACAGCTAAATTAATTTCAGTTGACAAACGAGTAAGAATTAAACCTATATTTTTTTCACGCACGACATATTTGTTTTAGTCCCAATCACGCACATTCACGAAAATTGCTTCAGATTTTGTTCAGACTCACGTAATTAACGTGTGTCACGACAATTTCGTGTTACGCACAGACCTCTACACCACACTCAGCTAGAGCCATATTCGGCTTAGCCGTCGATATTAAAGCATGACCGGGGATACCATGTGATTTTGTATACCCTCCACCATAACAGGTTGGCTGATAAGTCCCCGGTCTGACACATAGATGGCGTCGCTAGTAATTTAAATGCATATTATTTTTATATAGTAAACCTTCCAATGATTCGTGTCAAAATTTGACCGTCTGTAAGTCAATTAGTTTGTCAGATAGAGTGTCTTTTGTGGGCAGCAACTTTTGGTTATTGTAAAAAAAAATGAAAAAAAAAGGAATTCGTGTTTTGATAAGATTTTTATTTAATAACCGTTTTCTTGAAGGAGAAAAATACGTGGAAGCAAAAAACTTGGCTTGACTTAATGAGTTTCCGGATCTGCCAGGAATCAATAATAATTGATTGGTATGCAAAATTCCAGCCTTGGTGAAATGAGCACGGAGGACGGGGAACGCAGTGGACGCCCGAAAGAGGTGGTTACCGTCGAAAATCAGAGCAGAGGCCTTAAAGATGTCAAGCGACACGTGTTGGTCATATCATTCATCATATTTGATATGCGGAAGCTCTGTCAAAATGGGTGGGCCGCGCGAGCCACATTACCAAAAACAACAACGGTGTTGATGATTCTGAGCGGTGTTTGTAGCTTTAAGCTCGTAATACACCGCGAGTATTTCCGTCGATATGTGAAACGGATGAAAACATGGCTCCATCACACTACACTCCTGAGTCCAATCGTAGTCGCTGAGTGGACAGCGACCGGTGAACCGTCTCCGGAGCGTGGAAAGACTCAAAAAGTCCGCTGCAAAGAATACGCTCTGTTTTTGGGGATGCGCATGGAAATAATTTTTATCGAGTATCTTGAGAAGGGCAAAATCATCACAGTGACTATTATATGGCGTTTTGGAGTCGTTTTGAAGGTTTCGAAATCGCGGCAAAACGTCCCATATGAAAAAAGAAAAAAGTGTGTTCAACAGCAACGCACCGTGCCAAGTCATTGAGAACGAATGGGCAAAAATTCATGAATTGGGCTTCCGAATCGCTTCCCCACCACCGTAATTCCAAATCTGGCCCGAAGCGACTTTTCTTCGTTCTCAGACCTCAAAAGATCTCGCAGGGAAAATTTGGCTAGCAATGAAGAAGGGCGAACCGCCGAAGCTGAGGCCATATTTTGAGGCAAAACCGAAGGAGTACTACCAAAATGGTATCAAAAATTGGAAGGTCGTTATAATCGTTGTATCGCTCTTGAAGGGAACTATGTTGAATAATAAAAACGAATTTTGACAAACAAATGTGTCTTATTCTTTGTAGACCGGGACTTAATCAGCAACCTGTTAGGGTATATAACTACGTCCGTCTGTTGAATCACGCAACTTCCGAACGGAAACAAGTATCGAACTTGAAACTTGGCACAAGCAGTTGTTATTGTTATTGTATTGCAAATGGCCGGTTAACTTTTACGTAAGTCCCAATAACGATCCCCAGTTTTGGCTTGCGGAGCCTCTAAGAGAAGCAAATTTCATCCGATCCGGCTGAAATTTGCAATATGGTGTTGGTATATGGTCTCCAACAACCATGCAAAAATTGGTCCACATCGGTTCATAATTATCTTGGGGATCGGTTTATATGGGGGCAATAAACCGATCCCCTGATTTGGCTGCGGAGCCTCTAAGAGAAGCAAATTTCTTCCGATCGGGCTGAAATTTGTAGCATGGTTTAGATATATGGTCTTTAGCAAACATCAAAAATTGTCCACATCGGTCCATAATATATATAGCCCCCATATACATCGATCCCCAGATTTGGATTGCGGAGCTCTAAGAGAAGCAAATTTCATCCGATCCAGCTGAAATTTGGTACATGATGTTGGTATATAGTCTCTACGAACCTGCAAAAATCCACATCACCCTTATATAATCCGACCCCCAGATTTGACCTCCGGAGCCTCTTGGAAGAGCAATTCACCCGATCCGGTTCAAAATTAGTACGTGATGTTAGTATAAGGTCTCTAACAACCGTGCAAAAATTGGTCCACATCGGTTCATAATTATATATAGCGCCATATAAACCGATCCCAAGATTTGACTTCCGGAGCCTCTTGAAGGAGCAAAATTCATCCGATCCGGATGAAATGTGGTACATTTCGCTAGTGTATGGCCGTTAACAACGATGCCAAAATTGGTCCGTATCGATCTATATTATATATAGCCTCCAAATAAACCGATCCCCAGTCACAGAAATATCACGATTGCCACTCGAGCCTGCAAAAATCCACATCACCCTTATATAATCCGACCCCCAGATTTGACCTCCGGAGCCTCTTGGAAGAGCAATTCATCCGATCCGGTTCAAAATTAGTACGTGATGTTAGTATAAGGTCTCTAGGTTAGGTTAGGTTAGGTTAAAGTGGCAGCCCGATTACGATTCAGGCTCACTTAGACTATTCAGTCCATTGTGATACCACATTAACTAAAAGTACCTATTACATAATGGGCACTTCTAGTTTTAACCGCTGAACCTTCTTGATTATTTTCTTTGTTGAACCAAACCAGATTGTTCCAAAAACATTAGGCAGACGTGCTTAAGTTAAACGTTTCCAGATCCGCCAGTAATCTAAGCTATTATGCTCCTAAAAAGTTGCTGCGCTTTAACACAAATGCAGGACACTCACACAAGAGGTGTTTAAATTGATTTCTTTTTCGCCCCGCATCATGACAGCTCATACAATAGTCATTATACTTCGCGCCATAGTTGTTTGCAAAATGCGCCTATCAGGCAGACCCGTATAGCGATATCAGGAGTGATATCCTGACGTTCTCGGAGAACATTAGGCATATCTGTGTGCGGTTTAAGTTGAAAATGGGGCCCATATTTCTTGGTGTTCGTTACAACCCCTTGCAACTCGCGCATGCGAATCATTTTGGCCACTAAAGCCCCTTCTCACGCAGCATGAGCTTGGCCCAGGTAGCTTAGGGCATACCAACAAATTCAGTTCCCCTGGAATATGTAAGGTAGTCCCTAGCTTGCCAACCATCGCATTCGGCAGTTCCCCGGTATGTTCCTTATGGCCAGGCAGCCCATATAGGTGAATATTATGTTACACTAGTTATGGAAAGATAAATTATTCAAATGCTTCGGCCCTTATCGGCTAATTTGTATGAATTTGTCGCGCAGTTCGAATGCCGTTTCGAGTTGAGGAACACAGAGTCCAAAGAGTTTTATTGCACGCACTGACTTGTGTGAGAGCTATAGCCAATGGCAATTAGTCCTTGTGAGAGATTCACGTAGCTCAGCGCGATTACTCAAGTATTCGCTTTCAGGCCCTCTCAGTATAGCCAAATACTTATCAGGCCTGAAAAGACACTAGAGAATGAGATAAAGGTTATATGGAAATATCCTGTTGTCACGCCTAAAATGAATACCCAGACATTTAGATAATAACTTTGGCCGGAAGCAGGCGCTCCAGCTACCACCCATACCGACCCTTGCATGAAATTTGGACGAGAGCTAGAAATCTAAACGTCTTTTATGCTACACTCGGGGTCTTTGAGAGCCTAACGCCTCCTGTTGGGCCAAATCAGGAGTTTCGAAGAAACCTCCTTTTAGATCCAGAAAAATGTTTGCAGGGATTTCTGAGCGCTACTAATAGAGAATAAACATATTCTGTGCAATTTATTTTTGCGAGGGACGCCCGACTAATGACCTCGTAACATTTTTTGCCGCGACCGCAAGAACGATCGCAAAATAGCAATCACTGTAGCAAAACTTATATCCGAGAGTCTAACAGACCGTTATATGACTGCCTGGAGCGCTGTTTGGATTGGAAACAGCAAAAAAAAAATGCTAAAAGGCAATAGATGGTTAGCCATTGAACACTAAAGGGGCCTTGCTTTACCGTGTCTTACTCAAAGTGTCTCGGCTCGAGATTACATAAGTCTTCGAGCCACAGATGCGTGCCTGAAAACTTTATTCTAAAAACAAGTCGGTTTCTGAGGAGGTGCCCCGCGGCCACCAAGACTACAACCAGTATACATTAAGGCTCTAACACTACTGCAGTGTAATTATGCCAATTGATCATCTCAACTGTTGGGTTTTAGTCCCCGCCAGTTTTTACCCTATTGCTTTTTTTGGGCACGAGTACAAACAAGTAGCCGGAATATTTCTCGGCTCTCAATGAAATTCAATATATAGAGAACCATTATAAATTCAGCTATACAACACTGTCCTATAAATAAAATTACGGAAGAATTTCTTCTATCAGTATTTTGCAACACTTCGTCGTAAAGGGTGATTTTAGTATCCACAGCGAAAAGGTGGTTAGAACTAAAAATCCTCGTGAGTTGCGCAGAAAGTAAAAAATAGGGAAAAGGAAAATGAGCTCCGCTAACTTGAGAGAGAGGGGATTATAGCACGTACTATTTGTTCTTATGTAACTTTAATTGAGTCTATGTCCTTTTGCTGGAATTTTACAGTCTCTTATAAGAACATATTTGCGTTCTGTTTTACATATCTTATCTATTCTCGAAAGTAAATAAGAATAACGGTTTATAACGTTATTGTACTACAAAAATAGTCTGATATGATGCGGTAATGGTATACTTTCACCTGAAGCTACACTCTCCTTATCAATAATCATGCGTATGCCAACGCGCGAAACAAGTTACAATATGTATGAGGAGAAACCGAAGATTATATTGTGTTGATTCTACAAATTCCAAAGAGATGTGCTGATATATTGCGCGCGAGCCAATAGGAATGCAAATTTGTGTCTGTAATTTACGCTGCTTTGAGTAAGAAGAGTTCTCTAGAGCGAGCGCTAATAGTGGATATCCTGAGATCAACATTCGTCAATCGAGTTGGCTCATCACTCAACCTGCTGAACATTATCTGAGAAGGCACGGCGTCGAAGAGACTGTATATCTAGAGGAGCGAGCGACTTTTAAGAGCGCGAGTCTGAAACGCGCGTTCGCTAGCCTGACACAAAATCCCTGATAACTGGAAACTAAAGAATGAATACTTTATGAGCGAAAGAAATCATATTTATAGATATGCAGCTTTCAAATAAGCTGACTAGTTCATAAGCAATCCGGTCTCATGACCTGCTAGACGAGAGATAATGTGTGTCGATGTTCAATCACGTTTGTGAAGAGAGCAAACTTTGAAATGCGAACCGCTCACGTGTCCATCTATCAATGATATCATGTTTCACTAAGTTACAATCTGCGCCAAGGGTCTGAAGGAGCAGTAGTACAGTCACTATCGATTGCGAGTTCGGTAAATCACTTCGCGCAACAGAGTGAAGAGCGCCTTTTCCCTGCTTTAGTAGTTGACGACTCGACTTTTGTTTCCCTCCAACTTTTCTCACGTATCATGCTGACGTCAACACCATATGTATATATACCTGGTACAGGGAGAGACTCTTTCGAGCTAATGAAACTGAGATGCGACAGTAATTTCAAAATCAGGATCAGAGGGTATTTTGAAATGGTACAGGAATGCTATAACCAGCCCATTTTGATCGTATAAGATTCCGTGGCACTAGCAAAATTTCTGGTATCCGATATTGAAGAAAATGACAGTCGTGCACGCATGATCTGTAACACTATATCAAGTACAGACGAGAAACAATTGAGAAGTTTAAAAAACTATTTATGATAAATTGCAATGATCTTACGCAGGAATATGTGGAAATGTGTATCAAAAAAAGTAAACCGACGAATAAGGGAAGGTAACCCAAACGTCTCCTAACTGGAACGCAGGTCCCAAATCCAATCACAACGCAGATGTAATATATAATATTAATGATTGGAGGCGGTGTAGCAGGATGCTAAAGAGGCATAATAATCGTCACATTCCGTAGTCTGGAAAAGCCTCCTGCGTAATTCTTCAAATATGCTACCGCTGAACTTAGAAGTAAAATCAATTGCACCTCTTCAAAAGTAGTTTTGTTGAGCAGCGTTCTTCACTTCAGTTCGGTTTTCATAAATTCATCAGAAAATTCATGCTTGTATATGATGTCCACACTCGGAGGCTCTTGTGGAACTTGCCTTTGTTAAACAGAAAATATCGACAAGCGAGCGAAATTCTTCTATAATGGAATTACTTAAACTCCTGATAATCAACCACCATGGCGCCATATATATTTATTTTCCTCCATATACTCGGTTTTCCTCTAAAGGGCAAAGCAGCTTTCACTGGAAATAGTCTGATATTGCCTTAGTAAATCCGCAATTTAACAAGAGCGTTCGATTATGAATCAGAGCACATCAATAAAATCTGTCGTCCAGCGGAAATCCTAGTGTATCAAGCGGTTCGAAATTAGATACTGAGAAATTCAATTAACTCATTAATCCGAGATCAGTCATTCCTAACATTGGTCGGAAAGATATGTCTTCTGAAGAAGAATCTGACACACTGATGTAGGCGAAGATGAAACTGAGAGAGCACTATAGTTCCTCAAACTTGCACTTATGTTTTTCAGATATCTTATCATTCAAGTTCGGAGAGGTCAACGTACGTCCCAAAATCCTCTTGTTTTTCCTGGCTGACGAAGTATGGTGCAGTTCTTCATACTTATTGCAAAGCTAACCAGGTTAGAGTAGATCAAAATAAAATCTCTATTTAGACGGACTCTCCTTGCATTGAGTATCTACTACTTCCCCAAATTATCAATCTCAGTATGAGCATATGAGATCAGTCAGCATCCCATATGAAGATATTCTGAGAGTAATTTCGAGAGAGTATTTTTAGGAAAGTGCCTGAATATCAACTAAGAGAGTGTTGAGACGGCACAAATGGAATGGCTTTCACCCTAATCACATGGGTCAACATATGAAGATTTACAGGAACAAATCCATACATGTTATTTATGCAATGCGTGATATCTCTAAGATCTGGCTAACGACAGTGAATACTGCATGCGTTACAATTGAACGGAGACAGAAACAAAGCTTTATGTACCATGTTTTAAACGCTATATTTCATAATCCGTAAATATACTTTTGTGACAGAATTTATATGGTATAACCGGGATTACACGCAAAAAAAGTCTTGAATAAATCCTGCGGAGGTGCTTAACATCCAGAGGAGCTGTTTGAACAGGAGCGAGGCACTTATATTGTGATTTTATTTGAGTATGTGCGAGCAGTACTTTTCGATAAATTAAACGCTCTAATGTCTCTTTCATCCAGGAGAGAAATTAAATTAGAGTTGAGCTAAAACACAATGTCGTTGACACACATGGTAGAAGATTTAAGGTCCTCTAAAAACAACCGTGGCAAAAATTGGTCGCAACATCCGCGAAAGGAACCAATAATAGTGAGGTGAGCTGTACTAATGCCCCCATATAAACCGAACCTGCCAAAACATAAATTATTTTCACGCTGAGGTAATGCCTGATATGAGATTAAGGTATGTGAAAATTCATTACGTACCGAAGAGAATCCGTGATGATAGAGTGTGTGGCTTACTATATCGCATAGATTGAGAGTATGTTCGCTCCGATTATCACGATGGCCACTAAATATTTGTGTTCGCTAGAGCGTTATTCAGACGTAATATATATGCCACCCAAAATAAACCGATCCCAATACAAGAAATATCACGAATTGCCACTCTAGCCAAAATAATCTACCAAGAATTTTATTGCCGATGAAATTTGTCAAAATTTGTGAGACAGCTAATAAATAATATAAAGAAAAAAATATTGTCTAAGAGATATCATTATATAATGAGAAAAATTGTGGCATTGCATTTACAAAAATCTGTAATTTCTAAATAGAGAATTTTGATGCAAAAAATATATATTCTATAAAGAAATAATTTCCAAAACTATCATTTTTTCTGACTATTAAAATGAAAAGTGTGTCGAGGTCACATTAATTTTTATGTCACTTTAAGAGTTATATATGTGTGTCCATAAAGTTATTCATTTCTATAATCAAAAGTTAAATTAGTCAAAACAATTAAAATAAATTGTCTATTCACTATTATATCAATGAGAAAGTTACTGTTCAAACGAGAAGTTTATTTTATATGATGACGTGAGGGACAATAATAGTGGACAAAATTTTTGAATCTAATTATTCTTATTATGAAAAAGTTTGTAATATATTGAAATATTTGAAATTTCTATTTTTATGAGCCACTATAGCAATATCAAGGTTCGGCAAATTCTCAAAAAAATATCGAAGGAATTCCCAAAATTCGGGATTCAAAAATAGAGCCCAAAACAAAGCAAAGTATAAAATAGTGAATATTTCGTGGTAAAGACTGTGTTATAAGTAGAGTATGCTGTCCTTCCACATATAATTGCGAAACCAAAATAGCAAATTTAAAATTTTCTTTATTCAAGTTCAATTAGTATAAAATTCGGGAAAAAAATATTCAGTTAGGCTTTCGCTTTTCCCAACATCGCGAATTGCCGGGGCTCACGCTTTTGTACAGGCCAGCCTGTCGGCACCTATCTTCGCCCGCAGAAAAGCCAGTTGCCTTGACCTGAGCTGCTCGTCCTTAGCAGTTTTTTTTTTGTCTGTTTTAGTTCAGCTTGACAATAGCCCAGTATTTCTGCATGGGAGCAGCTGCTGGGCGTGTTGGGAGGCGTTCTTG
This sequence comes from Haematobia irritans, assembly GCA_003123925.1. Lineage (NCBI taxonomy): Eukaryota > Metazoa > Arthropoda > Insecta > Diptera > Muscidae > Haematobia > Haematobia irritans. The sequence continues at coordinate 8,392 of PGFW01008308.1, read as the reverse complement.
GTCCTTCGGAACCACCTGCACTTTGTTTGCGGCGTACACTCCATGGCCTTTTTAACGCGTAAATGGCAAGATATGCCAAGATCCGGCCAAAACAGTACGGAAAACAACCGTGTTTCTTGCAGGAAAGGCAGCAGAACGTTTTATTCAAACACTTTTCACGTAAATTTTTGTTGAGCAGTCCCGAAAGCTATGAATGCTCGGCTTTTTCAAGCCACAGGTGTACGATGGTCTTGCCCAACGGACATTATATTCCTTTTGCGAACTTTGACAGTTTTTGATGTGCTTGCTACTTCACCTTCCTTTGCCGTATAAAACTCGTCCTGTCACGCGAAGCTGCTTAGTAGTCGCTTGACGTAGTTTCGTCGTGCCATTACGCCGCAGTCCAACTTCGTCAGCATCGTCGTGTACAGCCTCGCGGGATAGGCGCTTTCCGTCGTATTTTTTTATCAATTAGCGATTTGGAGTCAAGTTCCTTGCTTGTAAGTCGATAGTCCGTTGCTCGTTTTTTGGCGATCGATGGCACGGCTTGTAGACGATACACGGCCAGCATATTGCGGCATCTCGGAAAGAGAGAAGTTAGGTTTTCGCTTGTAAACCTACGGCACTCTGCTTGTCGTCTGCAGCGGTTTTCCGGTTCTTCGTTTCACCGCCGATGCCAGAACTTCGCATGGCTGTCGACAACGTTCCCGCGAAACACCTTTAATTACATTTGTAACGGTTGATTTGGCAGCTTTTAAAGCGATTTTGGGCCCAGCTTTGCGTGCGAGTAAAGCTGGCGGATTTTCAAGCGATGCGCGGGCAAATTTTTGATACCGCTGCTCTTCTTGCTTGGACGGCAATTTGTGACAACTGAAGAGGAATTCCAAAATCAAAATAGGAGCAAGCAATTCTACCACATCACACACCTTCAAGAGGGGTGTTCAGGTTTTTTCAAAATGCATAAATGAAAGAAAATACGTAACAAGTTTATATTGACGCAAATTTTTGAGCCGTTCACCTCTTTATGAATTTTCTAAAACAACAGAAAAAAAAATTAATATATTTTAACAAAAAAATGAAATTTTTAATTATTTAACAGATTTGATAAAAAGTATTAAAGCTTATTTATAAACATGTTGCAATTAGAAAACTATTTTTAGCGTTAAAATTTTCTAAAAATAAACCTTACTATTTTCTTGCGCACGGTGGATTCACGTTTTTTTGGGTGCATTTATCATAGCGATTATATTTTTAGCAACTTTAACTAAACAACAGTGATCGATGACTTATTCAATTTTTTGGCGATGAAGCTCCGTTAAGGACTGTGTTTAAATCGATGTATGGTGAATTCAACCGATGTGCCTAGATCAACTCCAAGACGAATTTCTGTGAAAGGCCGTCCAAAATTCATTTTTTATTCCGGAAACTAATTGATCGGCATTCAAGAAAAATTTAGGCTTCTTCTCTAATTTGAAAAACTTTGTGAGAAAAAATTAATTGTACAAAAAGCATGTACACTTTGATGAGAGACGAAAGTTTTTTGGCTTTATTGTATTTTGATCTGGCTGGAATTTCGGAAAACAAGAAAATTAAAAAAAAAAAAAAAAACATTTTAGGAATAGTTTTTGAGAATATCCCGTTATTTTAGTTTTTTCGGCAGGTCTTTTTTCAGCTAAACACAATTATATCTGCTGAGTTAAAAAAATGCTCGGCGATTGTATTGTTGTTGGTACTTAATGAAAAGGTTA
>PGFW01008305.1:3146-16907 GCA_003123925.1 Haematobia irritans | reverse complement strand
CAAGTGATAATAGAGAAGTTCACCACGTGTGTCATCAAATGGACTGAATAGTGTCTAAGTGAGCCTGATACATCGGGCTGCCACATAACCTAACCTAACCTAACCTTGCGCTGTACAAATTGAAATTTTCTAATTGATATAGGTTTGCATGCTGAAATATTATATTTAAGAAAATGTTATGTCCCAAGCATTATATGTTCTAACATATTAACATATATGTCCCAAACATGTTATACTTGTTTATGAACATTATAGGTTTGCACTTAAAAATAATGTGGTAAAAATTTAAGTTGCAAAAATATAATTTTTACACCGAAACGTATGAAAAACCGTTTTTTTGTCCATGTAGTTTTTTATACAAGAACTTTGGTTCGGAAAATTCATCATTAAACTCTCATAAAGTTATAAGAAAATTATTTCCTCCAAAGGTAAAATAATTATAAATAAAGTGATTGCTTCAATTAAAAAAATTAATTGAGAACCAAAATGAATTAAATTTTTAATTAAAAAATTAAATGAATAGGACAAAAAAATTAAGTAATTTATAACGAAGCATATTTTTATTTCTTATTAATTTTGTGATTGATAGTACAAATTTTATGATTAAAAATTTCAATTAAAAATAATTCGTGACAAAATCAGAAAATTTTTGGTTTCTGTTAGCATTTATGAAACGTTTTTTTGTGACGCACAGCAAAAATATTACCAATTTTTTCATTCATTTTTTCATTGCATTTGACAAAATATTCAATTGAAAATGTATAGGATATTACAGGTATATTTATTAGCAAAAATCAACCTTTTAAATTACAATATCATTATATTTTAATTGGATCAATTAATTGTTTAATTTATTCCGATTATTGACATTATCATTTCCGTGATTATGTAACACAGGCAAAACAAGGCTCGTAGTTTTAACGAAAATTGTCCTTATTTGAACGAAAAATGTTTTCATTAAATAATGAAATACGAAACTTTATAAAATTTTACTGTGCTAATGAAAAATTTTCTTTACTTCAAAATAATTTTCATTGGTCAATTTTAATGAAATTTTTTAACCCTCCACCATAGGATGGGGGTATTAACTTTGTCTTCCGTATTGTAACACATCGAAATATTGCTCTAAGACCCCATAAAGTATATATATTCTGGGTCGTGGTGAATTCTGAGTCGATCTGAGCATGTCCAGTCCGTTCGTTCCGTCTGTTGAAATCACGCTAACTTCGGAAGAAACAAGCTATGGACTTGAAACTTGGCACAAGTAGTTGTTATTGATGTAGGTCGGATGGTATTGCAAATGGGCCATATCGGTCGACTTTTACGTATAGCCCCCATATAAACGGACCCCCGATTTGGCTTGCGGACCTCTAAGAGAAGCAAATTTCATCCGATCCGGCTGAAATTTGGTACATGGTGTTAATATGTGGTCTTTAATGGCATGCAAAAATTGGTCCACATCGGTCCATAATTATATATAGCCCCCATATAAACCGATCACCAGATTTGACCTCCGGAGCTTCTTGGAAGATCAAAATTCATCTGATTCAGTTGAAATTGTGAACGTGGTGTAATATAATGGCTCAAACACCCATGCAAAAATTGGTAGAATCGGTCCATAATATTATATAGGCCCTATAAAACCGATCCCCAGTTTGACCTCCGGAGCTAGTGCTGCCCGATTCCATGTTAAACTCAATGACAATTTGTACAGCGCAAACAATTTTTTGTTTGAAAAAATTCTGAAAATATTTATGTTTGAAGCAGAATATATATGGTATGCTACAGAGGCGATTTTATGAGGGTATAAATATGTCCCAATTACTACATTATTATAAATTATTAAATTCGAAATTATATTTTTGAAAGTTGAAATTGAAAGTTTTTTTATGTAATTAAAATGTTAATTATGATAAATAATATTTGAATAAAAATCGAAAAAACATCAATCTTATTCTTACTGACTTTATTTTTAATTTGATTAAAAAGGTAATTGTGTAAGTTAATCTTTTAATTGGAAATATTTTTTGTTGTGTAGCCATAGTAACCATATAATCCGAACTCCATAATTTTTCCGATATTACACATATTATATATAACCTCTCCATAAACATATTCGAAGGTTTGACTTCCTGACCACCTGAAATCGAAGTTTTCGTCCAATCCCCTTGATATTTGAAATTGTATTCACATTCTAGAAACCATACAAAAATTGCTCGACATCGGTAATAAGAAACACATTTTGCTGTCCACGGGTAAGTTGACATAATGAAATTAGTCCCTTTATTGAAATTATTAATTTTAAATTTGGAAAAACACACTGTGCATTGTGCAAATATTTTCATTATCAGTGTGAGTCACTGTATAATTTTGTGTGCTATATTTATTTATATTCATCCTTGTAACAAATGTAATTCAAACTTTTCTCCAATCCTTTGCCAAGAAATGGGAACTATTATACTAGATCCATTTTCCTCCAATAACTTCTGTTCCCCACAAGAGAAAAAAAAGAAACACAAACATTCAATTGGTAAAGAAATTTAAAACACATATTATATAAAACAATAAATGTGTACTATTTCAACAGCATCGTTTGTACTCGCAAAGAGTATGAGTAGACATGGCGGCACATATTCAATAGTTAAAATTTTGTTTACTCTATTCGACTAAAATCAAAGAATTCATGGTAAAATACTTGACAACTAAGTACTTGTTGTGATCACGGAAACATAGCGGAAACGTATAGTTAATGTCAAACGGAAACATTTAAAGGTGTGAGCATTTCAAATATTCAATTCATTTTGTATCAAATTATATGTTAGAGAACATTTGTCGATTATATATGATATTTGTTTACATTGTTAGTTCATCGACCATGCCCTAATATATATTATAAAAAGTCTTTGCTTAAGTCAGAAATAGGAGTAAAATCATCTACAAATATAAATGATGCTCAATTAATTTGTGTTGAGTGGTGGGTGGTAAAGCAAATGTTGTTTTTCAAAAGTGCAGTGTGTCAAGGTTAAAACTTAAATCGAAATAAAAAATATTTGTAAATTTGTAATTAAAACTATTGGATTTAAGTTTCCTTAAATTTGACATCTGGTGCGTGTATCATTAGTTTATGAACATTTTATATTACATTTGTCACACGATGCATTTTCCTTGGTCCAAATGGATTCCAAACGGTCCAATAATGCCATGTAATACAAAAACTATAGCAACATTATAAAGATAAAATTATTATTTGTCTCTAATGACCAATATAATACTTTAAGTTTTAATTCTTTGTGATGGGCTATTTTTAACCAATTTTTTGAAGATGCAATAAAACAAGTTTACATATTTCATCATTTCCTGGACGTTTTCGTCTTCTTTTTCCGACTTTTTCAAGATGTGTATAAGAGACAGGGGTTTTTATTGATATATAATTTTTTGTTCCTTACATCCCAACTATTTCCCTTATTTTATTTAAAAACTTGACTTCACGACAATTAAAATATAAATAAATCAATAATTTAATATAAAACGTGTAAAATCAAACTTAAAAATTATTATCACAGAACTGTACTCTAAGTTATTGCAATGGAATATTCATCTTTGCATCTTCAAAAAATTGACCAAAAATAGCCCATCACAAAGGGATAAATTTATTTATTTTTGGCGAAACTTGCGTTAAAAAAAGTTTCCATCTGGTTTGTGCCTAGGCTAAAAACAGCATTTAACTTCACACCTTCAATGAATTCATAATTTATACCATTTCCTCCAATTTATGTTAGGTTTTGCAAAGATAAGCTCTATTTTTATTGTTATTTTGTACTTGTAATTTTAGTTTCCACTACACTCAAAAAAATTTGTTATTCATAAAAACAAAAAGTTTGCTAAAACAACTGTTTTTTTTTTACGGAAAAAGGGAAAACTGTAGCATGTAGTTGTTTCAGCAAACATACGCTAGTTGAAAGAGCAAACTTTACGTCTGTTGAAATAGCAAACAAATACGGCTGAAATAGCAAACCTGTTTGCTAAAAGATCTTGCCAATCATCACTGCTGAAATTGTAAATAGAAATAGCTGAACTTTTTTCTACTAAAACTAAAGAAACTAAAACTAAAAAAATTAAGAATTTGAACAAAACGTCGATTTCCAAACAAACAACAATAACTGGACTACTATAACAATCATAAATGCCTATTGTCCTAGCAATGAAATGGCTTTTCATTATTAATGGCATACTTTCTGCTGTCCCTACCACATTGTCCAAATTAAAAAAGCACTAAATGGTGACACCAAAAAGCAGCGACTTGTTGCTTTTTTTGAAAAGGCACTAACACTACATTCACAGCAGTCACGAAATCTCGATATTTAGAATTAAAATCTCTTTACAAAATCTCAAGTGTTCGGACTGGCAAAATAACGAATTATCGTTATAAGTTTACATTTATTATAGCATTAGTTTGCAGCGCCACGACCCATGGCAAACATAACTTTATTTAACAGAACATACATTTTGTTTGCACGTGGAGCAGTGTTTACACATGTCTTTGCCTTGCATGTCAAAGGCCGTCATGGCGTTCAAAATCCTACCCCGCATCCGAACACTTTTTTATTTAATTTACACATTTATATTATACTATATATAACTTTTTATATTTAAGACACTTCGCAGAAATGTGGGTTATTAAAGATTTATTTATCAAGCCCAACCAGTCTGCTTTGATAAACACGAAATTGACAGATTTTTGGCATAAAATATTTATTTTTTTATTGCAAAATAACAATTTTGTAACAAAAAACTGTTTTTTTGCGTAACAAAACTTTAAATATTTGGAAAGGGATCAAAAACTCTAACAAAAGAAGAAACGTGGCAGTCGAGATAAAAACATACATAAAATAATTTTATTAATATACAACATAAATTTATTTAGGCGCTGAACAGTTTTTTACTAGCATTTAAACAGCATCGCTCTAAAATGCCTTTTTATTTTTTTCTTTAATAATTCATTTTAAAGAAAATAAACTTTTTTAAATCTGTTTGTAGCTGCAAAACTCGAACTAATGCCCCCGTTTTTATATTTGAGTGCTCCGGTTCAACTCCTCGCTGCGACTACTTATTAATTAAAGAGGAAACTTAAACTTTGTTTTCTATACATTTTACTGTGTAATTATTTTTCACTATTTCTTCCTTTATTTTATTTTACTGCTCCCAACTCTAAAAAGAGTATAGCTGCCCTTTTCGTTATTTTTAATTGAAGACCCCTGATTTCTTTCTAACGAACAAGTAAAAAAAAATTGCTCGGCCCATAATGCCAAAAATTGATAAACCAAAAAACACATGCCTCCACACATACATAAATGCTTGCTTCTCAAGGCGAAAACATAAGCTCGTTTGTTTTTTTAAATGTCTTATTCTCTTTGCGTTCACGAATGCTATATTCTCTTTATTCAAATAATATAATATTTAGACGTTAAACATATCAAATTTTTTGGCCTTATCATTAAAACAACTTTTCCGAAAACAAAAAATAAGTAACATAGCAAGCGGTTTTTCAAACGATAATTGTTTCTCATTTGACTCTTTTGCGTGTTATTATGATATCTTTCGTCAACCTCTCCCGGTTTAAATCTCTTTTCTCTCTATACTCTCTGCTGTCGCTTTGGAATAAAATATCCCACAACATATGTAATGTTTAGTCGAAATTTTGTAAATTTAATTATTGTTTGTATTCACACAATATGAATTTTTATCGAAACATTTCATGGCCCCCAAAACATAATATATTCTACCATATTAAACATAGATGTCCAAACATCTTAGTGTTAGCTTTGAGGAACATTACAATGTTCGCACTTAAATATATTGTGGTTTAAAATCGTGCCCGCAAAACACATTTTGTTTTATATCGGAACATATGATGAAAAACATGTTATTTTTCTAACAGTGCCATCTGTCTGTCTGTTGGATAATCACGCTAAGTCTTCAAATAACGAAGCAAATCGTGCTGAAATTTTGCCACAAACTCGTGTTTTTGTCTTTTGGCAGACAAGGTCAAGTTTCGAGATTGGCTTATGCGGTCCAAGGTTTTGATATTTAGTCCCCATATAAACCGACCTGCCGATTTGGGTCTTGGCCAACCGTAATTTTTATCCAATCCACCTAAATTGCAACGAAATTCTATACGGTATCTTTAGGACCATAAAAGAGGTGACGCTCGGTTGAAAACTCGCCGTGACTTATTAGCTCAATGTTTTTAAGTATAGCTCCCACTTACACAACCCGATCTCCCGACTTAACATCCGTAAAACCGTAGTTTTTTATGCGCATTTGCCCTGAAAGTTGTAAACCCCTATACTTTGGTATTTCTAGACCTCACCAACAACCGTCTGTTATCGGCGGTTTTATCGGTCCAGTTTTGGTCCAAGGCCTACATATAGACCGATGTTTCACTTCCTGAGGCCGTATAGGAGCAGCACTGATTCCATGTAAAATGTGGGCTGAAACTGAATTGTCTAAAAGTTGTCCAGATTTTAAATCTCGTAATTCCATTTATGTTACAAATAATGGGGGTGATTCTAGATTTCGCAAATCAAATCAAGTTATTTTACTAATTTTCTTGCCCACACTTCAAGCGATGTTTATCATTCATCTAAAAACCAAACAAAAAGTGTCTTATAATCCATAATTCTGATCTAGTTTTCATTATGGTAAAATCTTTTTAAATTTATCATTCGGGAAGCGTTACCGGTTGAAACTGATCTGCTTTGGGAGAATATTCTGTCATCAACAACCCCCCTGAAATTTTCAAACGAAAAACTATTAATATTGATTCATGGTGGTGCGGGTATTTAAGCATCTCAGCCCGATCCGAACTTAACCTGCTGCATATACTTGTTTTCTTTTTTTATTTTCGGGCATATGTTTTTTTTAAATTAATATATATTGTTTTTTCATTAAATATCAACAAAAGTTTAAAAATTATCATTTGCAAAACCTTCTATAAAAGAAATTCCAAATTTTTTATTTGGATTTTCTATTTTTTTTGTCGAAAATTTAATTGTCCAAAACTAAAATAAGCCCAAATTGCTGTACAATCTCTAATACTTATCCAAAAGGAGCTGCATCGGGAAGTGGAACAATCGAGGGGGGATCCCGAATATGCGCTTTTGAAAGAAATAGTTTGTCGGACTTATTCCAAACAGAGACTTGCATCCGGAAGTTGGCACAAAAAATCGATAGGGGATTCCCACGATGCCGCTTTAAAAGAGGGTTACAAAACACAAGCTCAAGCAATTTTTAGATTCGAAAGATAAAGGGGCTGTTGCCCGGAATATTTTCTGGAACATTATGTTTTTTTTGTATGAAAATTTTTTTCCAAGTTAAGCAATTTGTAAATCTCTCAGATGACTGTGTTTTTCCTGTAACCGAACCGCACATAGGAGAATATAGACTGCGAACCTTTATTTTCTCGTTTTCGATCTAATTGAAGATTGATATTATGTATCATATATAGAAAAATATATTGCTTTTTGAATCACGAAATATAAATTATTGGACAACGAGTGCAATGGTTAGCAGTCCACCTTGCACACAAAAAAGGATTGGGGTTCAATTCTCAGTTTCGCATTGAACAGTCGAAAGATTTTCAACGAATTGTTTATTCCTTCTCAGTGATGCTGTTGGTATTTCTGGGTGTATCAAAGCTTTCTATAAGTGCGTTTTCAGCGCTAATTGCTAAAAATTCCGTCCGGACCACGGCTATACGAAGCACGTGCCATTAGTATGTGTCAAGTGTGACTAAACATAGAGTCGTCGGCAGAACAGCATTGAATTCAGAGAGGGACCCAGCATAAAAATACATTCAGCTCAGCTAAGGAGTTTAGTTGCGGCTTTTCGGTATACGCAAAAAGTAGGAGCTTGCATCCACACTGCATGGAATCTGTGCAAAACGCTAAACGAGTAATCAAACATGTTTTATGATCATTTCGTTTACGTCTACTTACAAACCAATTCATGCAAGTATATATGTATGAAAGGTAGTGCTGTTTTTTCCTGTCACCGCCAACAATGCTATTACTTTCAAAGATGTATATATCATTTTCTGAGCAATATTCTTTAAAATGGAGCAATTTATTTCAGCGCCTATGTAGAAGTTGCCTAAATAAATCGGAACATCGCCCACAAACATCAGCGCCGATTCGGCTTGTTTTTGTAAGCAGTTTCGATTACTGCCTCTGTCCCTTACAATCCAGTGCTCCATTTTTTTTTGCTGGGCGAGTTTACCATACCTGTAAAGCCTAAATATAATAACATAACAAGTATAAAACGGGCCGTAAGTTCGGCCAGGACCGAAACCTTTTGTACCCTCCCAATTTTGGATTTGCGCACACGGTATGAAAAAGACTGTTTGTTCATATTTTGGCTTATAAAACATTATATGTTTGCGAAACAACAAATTATTTAAACACAATATTTTTGAGTGCAAGCAATATAATGTTACATAAAACTAGCATTAACATGTTTCGGCGACATATATGTTAATATGTTTTAGAACATATTATTGTTTGGGACATCCAAAATGCTTTTTGCTTAAAATAATATGGCATTGGATGCCAAACATATTATTAATTCTAGAAATAGCCTACTAAACATATATGTGTTTTTAGTAGCTTGGAGCGCTTTTACAGGAGCGATATTCGATTAAGTTGGTGTGTTGCTTGTTTTACAAAATTAACATTATTTTTCCTTGGCCAATTGATCTGCTATTCTTTGATCCTTAATCAAAACTCGTGTGGTCGCTGTTCGAATCCCCGTCCGAACAATAAGGTAAAATTAAAATAAAAAAAAAATTTGAATTAATTCTTCTACCAATGTTTGTAAATTAACAAGGGAATAAGGTGCTAAGAACGCTAAAAATGTCGTGGAAAGTGAGAAAGATGGTGGGGGGAATATACAATTAGGCAGAAAACAAAATTTTGCCAGCATTCAGGTCGAAAATCCTATGTTGTTAGCACCTATGTTACCTTTTATTTCATTTAAATTCATATGATTGTAAATATATAAATAAATAAATAAAATTTTTTGAGCACAATATTTAGTGGGAGAACTTTTTTGTAAGCGAGTTATAATATTTTTTTGGGGTTGCAAAAATGCTTCCACGAACTATATTATCATGTTCACAAAATAACATTATTGTTTTTTGGAAGGGACAAGCATTATTGAATTTTGGATGCAAAAATACAAAATGTTTTGGAACTTAGACTACCACAAAACATATATTGTTTAGACCAAATGCTTTCAAACACATATTTATTGATATTGGGAAAAAGCATCAAACATATAAATGTTCTTGAGCAATACCCCAAATGTATATTCTTAGAAGCGAAAATTCATGTTTTGGGAGTATATGTTACAGAAGCGATTTTTTATTGAGAGGGTAGAAACTTTCTGCAAAAGACAACTGTCATCGACAATCGGAATTACTTGGTGGATTGTGTTATCTTAAAACTTTCTTAACATGCGTTTTTCTAAATATTGTAGTTAGTCCATATACGTGTATGTATTAGAAATACGTAGAGAGCCAGAATTGAAATATGGGCGTCGCTTAATCATGGGGGGCTAGTATACAATAATGAACTTTTGATATGGACAATCTTTTTGTGGTGAATGGGGATCGATTTATCTGATGGCTATATATAGACTATAGACCGTATGGACCTAGTTAGGCATGGTTGCTTAAGGCGGCCATTATAGTGGATTTGTTAAGAGCCTTGATAAACGCATACAAGATTTGCAAAATACTCATCGGTTCTTTATTTTGAAACGTTAGATTTGCCGTCCATGACATTTACTTTTTGAACGATAATTTCATTTAAAATGTTGACGCGGCTGCGTCTTAGGTGGTGCCATTCGGAAAAGTCCAATTTTTTGCGCGCAACTTTTATTCGAGCATTTCGGCCACGGAATAGCCCGAATTTCTTCGGAAAATTGTTGTCTTCCAAAGCTGGAATAGTTGCTGGCTTTATTTTCTGTAGACTTTAGATGACGTAGCCCACAAAAATAGTCTATAAGGCGTCAAATCGCATAGATCTTGGTGCCAACTTACCGGTCCATATTCTTTGAGATGAATTGTTCTTCCGAAGTTTTCCCTCAAAATTGCCATAAGAATCGCCGAAGCTTGTGTGCATGTAGCGCCATCTGGAAACACATGTCAACCAAAAAGGTTCAGTTCTTTCCATTTTTGGCAACAAAAATTTGTTAGCATCGAATCGATAGCGATCGCCATTCACCCGTAACGTGTGGCGTTCCAACAGCATCTTTGAACAAAATTACTCGGTCCAAATGATTCGACGCAGCGTACAAACCACACCAAAAAGTGCATTTTCCTTGGATGCATGGGCAGTTCTTTGAACGGCCTTCTGGTTGCTCTTCACTCCAAATGCGGCAATTTTGCTTCATTTTACGTATGCCATTCAACCAAAGAATGGCTCTCATCGCTGAACAAAAATTTGTCCGATAAAAAAGCGGATTTTCTGCCAACTTTTCTAGGGCCCATTCACTGAAAATTCGACGTTTGTGGCAGATGCGTTCGTCTATGTCATGATGAAATATGTCAAGCATACTGAAGCATCTTTCTCTTTGGGACAGCCATGTCTGAGAATCTCCACGTAGATCTGTCAAATTACTAATGCATGAAAATCCCTAACGTCAAAAGAAATCAACCCTTTACTAGCACAATGTACCAAATTTCAACTGACTCGTATTGAAATTTGCTCCTCCAGAGGCTCTCAAAACCAAATTCCGAAGAATCGGTTTATATGGGGGCTATATATGATTATGGCTGATATGTCCCGACTTTTGGCAATAGGTTGTTAAGTATCATAATACTTACCACCACGGTACCAAAATTTCAACGCAGATCGGATGAATTTTGATTCTCCAAAAGGCACCGGAAGGGTCCAATACTGGGGATCGGTTTATATGGGGGGCTATATAAAGTTAGGGACTGATATGAAACCAATTCCTGCATTGTTGTTGGATACATATAAATTAGGTCACAATTTCACCGAATCGGATGAATTTTGGCTCTTCACCAAGAGGCTCCGGAGGGGGTCAAATTCTGGGGAATCGGTTTTTATAATAGGCGCACTTTATATTATATTATGGAACCGATTTCCACCAATTTTTGGCGATGGGTGTTTGAGGCCAAATATATTAACAGCCACGTACCAAATTTCACTGAAATCAGAAATGAATTTTGATCTTCCAAGAAGCTACGGAGGTCAAATCTCGGTGATCGGTTTATATGGGGGCTATATATAAGATTATGGAACCGATTGTGGACCAATTGTTTGCATTGTTATTAAAGACCAGCATATTTAACACCGACTGCCTTACAAATTTCAGCCGGATCGCCGATGAAATTTTGCTTCTCTTAGAGTTCCGCAAGCCAAAATCGGGGGCGTCCAGTTTATATGTGGGCTTTACGTAAAGTCGAACCGATATATGGCCCTATTTGCAATACCATTCACGACCTACAGTCAATAAACAATTACTTGTGCCAAAGTTTCAAGTCCATACTTTTTCCGTTCCGAAAGTTTAGCGTGAATTTCAACAGACGGCACGAAGGACGGACATGCTCAGCATCGACTCAGAACTTTCACCACATCCCCAGAAATAGTATATACTTTTATGCGGGTCTAGAGCAATATCTTCGATGTGCTTACAAACGGAAAGACAATAGTTAATATACCCCCCATCCTATGGTGGAGGGTATAAAAAATTCATTAAAATTGAGCCAATGAAAATTTTTATTGAAGTAAAGAAAATTTTTCATTAGCACAGTAAAAATTTTTAATAATAGTTCGTATTTCATTATTTAATGAAAACATTTTTCGTTCAAATAAGGACCATTTTCGTTAAAAACTTACGAGCCTTGTCTTTGCCTGTGTCTACATAATCACGGAAATGATAATCTTCAATAAAAATCGGAATAACGATTAAACAATTAATTGATTCCAAATTAAAATAAATATAATTGATTTAGGTAAATTTAAAAGTTGGATTTTTGGCTTAAAAAAAATATACCTGTAATTATTTACCTATAAAATTTCAAATTTGAATATTTTGTGTCAAAATGAATGGAAAAAATTAATTGAAAAAATTGGTAAATATTTTTTGCCTGTGCTGTCACAAAAAAAGTTCAATAAATGCAATACACAGAAAACCAAAAATTATCTGATTTGTTCACGAAATTATTTTTTAATATCGAAAATTTTTTAATCATTAAAATTCTGTACTATGCAATCACCAAAATTAATAAGAAATAAAAATATGCTTCGTATTAAATTATTAATTTTTGCCATTCATTTAATTTTTTAACTTAAAATATTTAAGTTCATTTTGGTCTCAATTAATTTTTTTAATGAAAGCAATCACTTTATTATAATTATTTTACCTTTGGAGGAAATTAATTTTTCTTATAACTTTTATGAGAGTTTATGAATGAATTTTCCGAACCAAATTCTTGTATAAAAAAAACTACATGAACAAAAAAACGGTTTTTTCATACGTCTTCGAGTGTAAAAATTATATTTGCACTTAAATTTTTACCAGCATATTTTTCAAGTGGCAAACATATAAATGTTCATAAACACAGTATAACATGTATTCGGGACATACTATGTTAATATGTTAGAACATCATTACATGCTTTGGGACATAACATTTCTTTAAATATATATATTTCAGCATGACAACCTATATCAATTAGAAAAATTTCACATTTGTACAGCGCAAGGTTAGGTAGGTTTAGGTTATGTGGTAGCCCGAATGTATCAGGCTCACTTAGACTATTCAGTCCATTGTGATACCACAGTGGTGAACTTCTCTCTTATCACTGAGTGCTGCCCGATTCCATGTTAAACTCAATGACAATTTGTACAGCGCAAACAATTTTTTGTTTGAAAAAATTCTGAAAATATTTTATGTTGAAGCAGAATATATATGGTATGCCATACAGAGGCGATTTAATGAGGTATAAATATGTCCAATTATACATTATTATACAAATTATTAAATTTCTCGAAATTATATTTTTTGAAAGTTGAAAATTGAAAGTTTTTTTTATGTAATTAAAAATGTTAATTATGATAAATAATATTTGATAATAAAACATTCGAAAAAAACATCAATCCTTAATTCTTACTGACTTTATTTTTAATTTTGATTAAAAAGGTAATTGTGTAAGTTAATCTTTAATTGGAAAATATTTTTTGTTGTGTAGCCGATAGTAACCATATAAATCCGAACTCCATAATTTTTTCGCGATTATTACACATATTATATATAACCTCTCCATAAACCATATTCGAAGGTTTGACTTCCTGACCACCCTGAAATCGAGTTTTCGTCCAATCCCTTGATATTTTGAAAATTGCTATTTCACATTCTAGAAACCATACAAAAATGCTTCGAACATCGGTAATAAAAGAAACACATTGTGCTGTCCACGGGTAAGTTGACATAAATTTTAAATTTAGGTCCTTATTGAAATTATTAATTTTAATTTGATTAAAAACACCACTGTGCATTGCTGCAAATATTTCCATTATCAGTGTGAGTCACTGTATTAATTTTGTGTGCTATATTTATTTATATTCATCCTTGTAACAAATTAAGTTCAAACTTCTTTCTCCAATCCTTGCCAAAGAATGGGAACTATTACTAGATCCATTTCCTCCAATTAATCTTTCTGCTTCCCCCACA
>PGFW01008297.1:0-10932 GCA_003123925.1 Haematobia irritans | reverse complement strand
CGTGAAAATTAACATCTGAAAATTTTTTTGGTATTTTGGTCGAATCTAGTATTGATCCATTTGCATTCACACCGGCCATGCTAACCATTGCACCATGGTAACTCCCGGTGGTGACGAATAAAATGTGTTTGTGTTTTTGCTTTGGATCATTCCCCTTCTAGTTATCACAAAATTCGTAATAACAAGTTACAGTTTGATTTTGCTTTTACAGATTAATTTTGCAACATCAATAAATCTGAAATTTAATACAGGTATATAATTTTATTAGGCTTAGCATTTCACTCCGGTTGAATTAAAATTCTCGGAATCTGGCCCAAGCAAGTTTTGTCATTTCTCACTTATTTTTTCAAGAGGCAACAAGATTCGCCCCAACCGAATGTGTTCTTCTGCAATATAGTAGAAACGAATATTCAAAAATATAAAAAAAACGAATACATTATGTTGACATTATTTGGTTTCCTTGTTATTTTTCAAACAAAAATTATGCAAAATTAATGTTCATATATATGAATGAATGAGATTGTGCAATCGATAGGTTTTGTAATTTAACCCTATTTCAAAGTGAACATCAATGTTTAAAGGATAAACATATACATATTTTTAATAAATATCTTCGTAATTTGAAAGGGGATGAATCAGTTATTTTGTTATTAAACAAAACTATAACATGAAATTAGTACTAAAATTTAAACAAAAGTCGACGGTGATAAATTGAATGTCAAGGCGCATAAATAAAAAAACATACCTGTGATCGATAGAACTCATCCAAGTGATTGTGATCAAAGCCAAAATTTTTTAATCTAAATTCACTGCGAAAACTATTTGAGCATTTGCCAGTTAATTGCATTTTCAAACAAAAATCTCTGCTCTTCCCGATCTATTTGGGTATTCTCTTTTATTTAAACTTTCACTATTGCAGGAATATTTTCACTATTTATTTTTGTTTTATATAAATGGATATTTTTCTTTTTTTCAGATTTTGTTTTGAATACGCACTTCACGAGGCTTGCGCACAAACACAGATACAGTGGTGGGTGAGTGAGTGGGTGGTTGTACTATCACTTCGTTTTACTTTCGTCGTTTGTTAACAACCCCGTTGGTGTCAGATGTGCATTATGTTGCGACTATAACGGCGCGCGTAGTTTGGCGTAAACTTTAACAGGATCTTATATCACTCATATACGGAATGCACTAAAAATTCAATACTTTTCATTACAAAGTTGCTGCTCTTAGAAATCTTTGCCAAATTTAAAAAACACGACAAAAATCCCGACATCACACATTCAACGCAACCATAGGAAAATTTAGCGAGAAACAGAACAGAAAAAGATGCGCGTAGTGAATAACGGTGTTTCCGATCTGTTTGCCGGCCTTTAACGAAATGAGTACTATAATGTTTGAATAAACATATTTTATATGAGAAATTGATCGAGTGTCCGTCCGTATTGAGCGCTCTCACATTTTCAATTCAAAGACAAGAGCACCTCAGTTCTACCCCACTCTATGGGTTTACTACTGCAGTGCATCGACAGTGACAGAACGAGAGGCGAATGTGTCAAATATCATTACTAATTCAATTAAAAAGTTCAGCGTAAAGCACAGCCAAACTACAACTACAATGGTAAACAACATACGGCCAAGCCGGCAACAGAACTATCCATTAGCAGTTACCACGCTAAAATGGCTCAGGTTCAGGGGTGTTGATGTTGTTAGTAGCTAATTTTGTGAGTTTTGCGGTGGTTGGAGAGCACAGTGGAGTCGGTCTAAAAAAATGTGAAATGCTGTAGGATTATATATGCACGCAAAGAAAAAAAACGTTTGGAAAATGTGTACCGAAAACGTTTTTAGAGTTTTTTGAATTTCTTCGAAAATTCGTTTTGTTTTTTATTTATCACCAAAAAAAAATCGTTTGGTACAAAATTTTTATTTTCGCAATAAAAAAAATTATTTTTATGACCAACAAACAGTCCATTTCGTTTTATCAAGCATGTTCGTCTGTCTTTATATAGCACAATTTACAGTTTTCAATATAAAATTTAATGGTGTACCCATTAGAACAAATTTTTAAACCATATGCGGCTAAATCGATACCGTACGTTTTGATAGTTAGCAACCCGTTATTTGTACACTATACATACGAATGGTTACAGGCGATTCCGAGCCTTAGCGTAGCTAGCAAATTTTCCTAGGTCGCGGGGGACTAAAAAAAAATGCCCCCCTGCTAAATTTATAGACGAACTTAAGGTAAAATTTTTAATTAAAAAAGGAATCAAAAATAGACATAAACATAATATATAATAAAGCAACTAAAAGAGTTGCACACTTTTCCCGCAAAAATTTTGAGATTGTTTTAAAGGACACAACTTTAAACCTTCAAAAAGTCCACAGAGTTCGTCATATGTAACTACGACCAGGATTTTTTACTTCAGTTTTTTCTATTTTAATGGCGTATTTTTGCTTTTCTTTTTTCAAATAGTTTAAAAAATAGTAAAATAAATAAAATGGTAAAAAATTATTCAAATTTTGCCACCAAAACATGCTTAAAATCCATATAGAAAAATCGATAATTTTGAAAATATTCAACAAAGCGTTAGAATGCATTAAAAATCATAAAAAAATATAAAAAATTATTATAAATTAAGTTTCTTGAAGCTCCTGAGCGTCTTTATAAATATTTATATAAATTCTAACAAAAGGTCGACCAAAAATCAAATAAAAACGGAATAAATTAAAAATATTTATTTGGAAATATCACACAATTTTTAATTCACATTCAACAAACTCTGAATTGCGGATCACACGTAGAGAAGTGATGCAAATTTATTGCAACGGCTGTCTTGAAAACGGTCGACATTTCGATTATTATTGACGATTCCTATTACATTCATTCGCTTCTCCGCCAATTTTGCACCACTTCCGGACCCAAAATAACATTTTCACTTCTTTTTTGGCGACCTCTTGCCAGCCCATTCATTAAGATATTTAATTTATGAAAGAATAGTTTTAATTACTCAATTAAGGATGACTAAACCGACTAAAACAATATAATAAAGAGCTTACAGCCTTGTTTCTGTTATGTCGAATGAGCTCTGTTGGCAATCGGACTAAAATGGCAAACAACCAGCTGAATTTATAACCAAAAAACAGCTGTTTCTATGCATTTCAGTCGATCATTGAACTCGTTCGAACATACAAGAAAACAGGACTGTACGTTATTCAACTAACCATAAGTTCAATCACAGCTCATCATATCATAAATATCAGCACTTCAAACAATTGCCATCGGCAACTGCACCCACAACCGCAAGTAATTCCGATTGTGCATGAAAGTCTTTAGCGGACTTTGTGCGGTGTTATATACTTGTTTTAATCTTTTATTAAAATGTTAAATCGTAAATAGGTTTTCAAAATTCTGGGGGGCGCTAAATTTTTTTCTGGCCGGGGGTCCTAAGCCCCTCCCCAGAGGCCTTCCTACGCTTATGCGCCAAAGCATGAAAAGTACCATTGCGGCTATTATGAAAGTACCAATATGGTATTAGAAAAATAAATACCTAAGCCGGTACTATTATTTGTATACCATAAATGTATTGCATGTTATAAACAGTCGTATTACCAACATAATTACTAAACGTGATTGGTTAATTAATATTTTAGTTTAATAAAACACACGCCTAAAAATACTTGTTACGTACTTCATTTTAATACTAAAACATACATACAAAAGCCTAATCACTTCTCCATGCAATGAGTTTTCTTTCCCAATACAGCTCCATGTCGCAGTTCAGGGCACTGATCCCTCAAGTCGTCTGTAGTTGTATTTGGAAGGTTTTGTGTATCAGTTGCACATCTAACTATAGAATGATCCGAAATTAGAAAACATTAAATAATGCTTAATAACAAAGTACTATACGCGCGTAAGTTCCGGCCAGCGAATCTTATGTACCCTCCACGCATGGATTGCGTAGAAACTTCTACGAAAGACTGTCATCCAGAAATTTCAACTCACATGGTTGTTAAATATCATATACTACCACCACGCTACCAAATTTCAACCAGATCGGCATGAATTTTGCTTTTCCAAAAGGCAACGCGAGCCTTCAAATCTGGGGATCGGTTTATATTATGGATTGATTAGGAACAATTCGCTGCCATGCGTTATTGGATACCTATACTAACACCATGTACCAAATTTCAGCTCGGCATCGGATGTAATTTTGCTTGCTCTTAGAGGCTCCGCAAGCCAAATCGGGATCGTTATATGGGGGCTATATATAATTATGGACCGATAATGGACCAATTTTTGCATGCGTTGTTAGAGACCATATACTGTACATCCATGCTACCAAATTTCAGCCTGATCGGATGAAAATTGTTTCTCTTAGAGGCTCTGCAAGTCAAATCGGGGGATCGGTTTATATGGGGGCTATATATAATTATGGGCCGATGTGAACCAATTTTTTGCATGCGTTGTTAATAAACCATATACTAACACAGTACCCAAATTTCAGCCGGCAATCGGACTTGAAATTTTGCTTCTCTTAGAGGCCTCGTATACCGTTAAAGGGTGGACCGATATGGCCTTTGCAATACCATCCGCACCTACATCAATAACAATCTACTGTGCCTGCCAAGCTTTTAAAAGTCGATAGGCTTAGTTTCGTTCCGAAAGTTAGCGAAGATTTCCTGCCTCAGATCGACCCAAATATATATACTTTATGGGTCTTAGCAGCAATATTTCGATGGCTGTTACAAACGGAATGACAAAGTTAATATACCCCCCATCCTATGGTGGGAGGGTAAAATAATTACCTACTACTCGCTATATTCTCAGAATTCATTTTTTTGTCATCTATCCCAAACTGATGCTTATTTACAAAGCCGCATGAATAAAACTAAACTACAAGGCGACCAATTACAATTTGTCTCGCAACGATCTACATATCATGTTTACGCGGTGGGTGATAGTAATACCATAATAATACCGGATGGAACGATTTTGATACAATAGTAGCTATCAAAATTAAAAGGTTTAACGCGAAACAATTTATAATACCAATACGTAATGGCACATACCGCCTTTTTTCTACCAGTGTATGTAATGTTGAAAACCTTTTCGTAATATTTCTAACATATCTGGAATATATGCAAACAAAAACTTTTTGGTATTCGGTTTCGAACCCAGGTATGCAAGGCGGCGACTGCTCCATAGTGCCCAACTAAATGTATGTTTCTGTTAAATAAAATTTGTTTAAACTATGCTATATAAATACAACTTATAACGATAATTGTCTGCTGATGACAATAGCAGCTACGTAGCCCAGTGATACACCGAAAAAAATGTAAGAATGACCAATTATGTGGCCGCCAAAGATTTTTGTTTTCATCTAGATAAGTTCATGATTTTCTTATAAATTAGTTCATGTATTGCATCGTATTTTAGTTCATTATTACTACGCTGTGAAGAAATGTACTTACACTCATCAAAATATTCCTGCTATCCGGAAAAAATGAAAAATTTCTTTTTGTATGAAAACCTTATATTAAGAAATTGGTTCAAATAAACTGCTTTGTCAGCTAAAATTTTCAAAAAAGTAGAGAAATTATGGCCGAAAACAAAAGTAAAACACCATGTATACAAGCTACGAAAATTTCATTACAATACAAGTAAATTTTCTATAACCAACGCAGCTACTTTGTTTTTGAAAAAATTAACTTTTCTTATGCTATTTTGAGCTGCTTGAATGGCGAAAAAAATTTTATTGGAACAGTTTTTTGAGATATCCGTCAATTTTTTAAATTTTCGCTCTTTTTTTCACTAAACACAATATATCTCGAGTAGAAATGTTCGATATTAACGTGGCTTTGTACTTATACGAAGTATAAGATGGATTGAATAATCGTGTGTATTGGATCTGTGATTAAGTAAAGGTGGTTTCATAAAAATCACATGCCGAAAGTCGCAAAATTTTCAAAAAAATCGTATTTTACAATGAACCTTTCCGCCAGAAAAAGTATAAACCATTAAAAAACAAAAAATTTTTCTATTCTATGGTCGTATAGAGGATACTTAAAAACGTAAGTACAGTAAGGGCATTCTTTTTTTCAGTGCCAGTTGAAATGGAGGCCGATCACGTCCTATTGAGGCTAAAGCCCCCACCAAAAAATTATAGACTGGGGAGCTATAGGTCAATAATGTTTATTTTATAAAAATGTGAATTAAAAATACAGACTTGAAACTATAAAACTAGACAATTAATTTATTATTCAAATAGCACTAAAAGTAGTTCCACACTTTTTCCCAGCAAAAAAAAAAATTGGTGTTGTTGCTGAAAGCCACAACGCTTAAAGCACTTCCAAAATGTCTGAAATTAATTATTTTAACTTACGCTGGAAGTTGTTTTAATTCAATTTTATAACCGTTGTTTTTCGTATTTTTAGGATTGCGATTTTTTAATAGTGGCTTCGCTTAAAAAAGATGCTACGATTTTATAAATATACAATTTTTTTTTAAATTTTGCAGCAAAAATGTTTAAAACCCCCTCTAGAAAATTTTAATATTTAATAAGTTTTTGAAAAATATTCCAGTTGTCAAATGTTTCCGACAAGCATAAATACAAAACAAAAGAACTTATTTAAAAAATTGTATCGGGAAAATATTCACAAAATTTATTATGCACCTTATAATAAAGAAACTAACTTACAATTTAGCAGGCAATGTTAAGGAATAAAATTATATATGGCCATCGGCTAACGCTACTACAATGGTTTTCAACGTCTGGGGTGGGGGTCTAAAAATTTTTCTGAGGAGCCGTCTAAGCCCCCTCCCCAGAGGCCTTCCTGACGCTTATTGCTTCCGCGATCCAAAAAAGATCATTTTTCATTACCTTTTGGGGCGGGACGCATTTTCTACTGGGATGTTGAAGCAAGAATATGTTTAGGCAACTATATGTTGCAGGGGATATTTTGCAGTGTATATTTAATTATACTTCTCCCCTATGGATGGGGTACAATAACTTTTTCATTCCGTATGTAAAACGCATCGAGCTATTGTCTTCACAGGATCCAATTAAGTACATTATTTTAATATTACCTGAGTCGATCTTGTTCATGTACGTTTATTAAATATTTCGCCCTAACTTTCCGAAAACGGTATTATACAAATCGATCCCGTGATTCCGTTAATACATTTTAGTTCCCATATTTATTATCTTTCAAATAAATTGTACTGATAGCTATTAAAATTTTTAATTAATTAAAAAAAGAATTGATAAAAATTTCAATAGATTCAAACAACTTTTTTAAATTTAAAACAATCACAAGATTAATATTTTTTTAATTGCGGTCCCGCCGGTTGATTGATTTTATCATTTCTCTGATTGACAGAAATTAATAATCGTGATTGAGACAACAAATTTTTGTTAACTGACTTTATTTATTTATTTATTATTATTTTTACCTTATCAGTTTACGACCAGACCCATCTCTGTCAAAGCCACAAATCGATATTTTTGTTTTTTTAAAAAGCAGTGGTTATTTTATTCAAATTTCTAATTCTATTCTCTTATATCCTCGCAAGAAGACTCGAAAAACACTGTACATGCGTCAACACATTGAAAGGCAACAACAAAACACATGTTATGCCTTAGTTGGTGGTGCCAAGGACATTTAATTATTTCGTTTACTCTTTTTCAATGAACAGCTGCTATGCTTACTAGTTACTTACGAACAAATCGCATCCAAAACAAATGTAGACCTGTGATGGTGAGTGGAGAGTGATCTGTTACCAAAGGGACAATTGTAAGCAATGACAATTATAATTGTTTAAAGCGCATTTCGGATTGTACATAATGAAGCAGAAAAGCTAAAGCTGCAGAGAAATATTTGAGGTTTGAGGGGGAAGTTTTTTCAGAATTCAATGACTCAGCCAATGTGAAATGGGAGGTCAGTATAAGAGAGTCAAGAAGGACAAGAATCTAAAGTATTTTAGACATCACTAGGTTACTTAGGTGCCCTCTACCAAATAAATAATTCGTGGGAAATGAATCAACTAAAGAATATTCACTTTTTTAAAAATTCCTATTTGCTATTTAAATAAAGGGTGGTTAAAATTCAAGGGCCGATGTTGATTTTGCAATTAAAACACAAACTATTTAGGGAAATTTATTGTTAATTTTATTTTCATTTATGATATATTGGTATTAACTCAATTATGTATTGGAACAAATATCGGTCAAATGGGCGCCGCGACCTCGGTGGCACACCTTCAATCGTATGGTCCAAAATTTTTCGATGACGCTGAGGCATAATGGAAGGTCTTCTATGCCTGTTAATGGGCCGGAATTATTCTCATCCTTTAGCTCTGAATTGTTGCTTGGCTTATCGACGTACACCTTTTCTTTCAAGTTAACCCCAAAGAAAAGAAGTCCAACGGTGTCAAATCACATGAGTCTTGGCGTCCAATTGGACATCGCATTACCATGAATTACCACGGCCATTGATTTGTTGCGCAAAAAAGGCAAGCCATTGTTTCGTTAGCTGTGTGGCAAGTAGCACCGTCCGCTGAAACCACATATCGTTCCCAAACATCCTATATCTTCCATTCGGGCCATAAAAAGTTCGTTATAATCTTCACGATAGGCGAACACCATTCACAGTAACTGCCTGACAGGCCTCATTTTGCGAAAAAAATACGCCGCCCGATTGATGCCGCCACCCATAAACGGCCACAAATAGTCCACTCTTTGTGGGTGCATTGCCGTTTGTTCCACAATCACTCTTGATTCTCATTCGCCCAAATGCGGCATTTCTGTTTATTGACGGAACTCCACTGAGGTGACAATGTTCTCATCACTGAAAGATTGTTTCTTTCGAAAAATGCATCATAAACTGTTTGCCATTTCTTGGAACCATCTGCCCATTCATGGCGTCCATGTTCAAATTGAGTAAGTCTGAAATTAGAGAAAGTGTCAAATTCGGAAAAAAAACTTGGCGTTTTTAGGTGTGGTTCACATTCAACATCGCGCCCTTACAATTTAACCACACTTTACTAGCAATGAATATTCTCCTTATGACCACGCACTGTGGCAGTTCGGAGTCGTAAAAATTTTGCTCGGAACCGGGCTAAACCAAATTTTTTAAAACACTTCACATTTTGTAACTAAGCCAAGATTTTTTACGCCAAATTATTTCCATTTGCGTTATTCATTCTGATCAATCATGCTGTACGCATTGTAAATTAAATTTCAACTTCGCAATTACGGCTATCTTTCTTATGTATTCCTAGAATGTTAGACTAGCAGGGATGGGCTGGATCGATCCGATTTTAATGCCCATATCAATTTATTTGAAATATTTCGAACAATCGAAATTATTTTTTCTTTTTTTTTAAAGGCCAATATCTAAGTGGAATATTGCAGAACATTTTTCAAAGTTGTTTTTTTATAGAAAAATTTTGTCAAAAATTTATTTCTATAGAAAGCTTTTCTCAAAAATTTTATTTCTATAGCAAATTTTTGTCAAATTGTAATTTCTCTATAAAATATATTCAAAATTTTTATTACTATAGATAATATTTTTTTTTCTATTTTAGAAAATTTAGTCAAAATTTTATTTCTATGAAAATTTGAGTCTAAATTTGTTCTATAGAATATTTTGCAAAATTTTATTTCTATAGAAAATTTTACAAATGGTTTGTTACACCAAATTTTTTTCAAAATTTACTTCTATTGATATTATCTATCAAAAATTTAAGTACAAATTTATTTCTATAAAAAATTTTGCCAACATTTCTATAGTATATTTTATCTAGAAAAAATCTTTGGTTTGCCTATACATTTTTTTTATTTAATTGTAATTTCTATTGATAATTTTTTCAAACTTTATTTCTATAAAATTTGCAAATTTTATTTCTATAAACATTTTATTCAAAATTTTATTTCTATATATTTGGTCAAAATTTTATATCTATAGAAAATTTAATCAAAATTTTGTTTCTGCTAGAAAATTTTTGCCCAAAATTTATTTCTATTATAAAAATTTTGCAAAATTTTATTTACTAGACAAAAATTTTTCCAAAATTTTATATCTATAGAATATTTAGTCAAAATTTTGTTTCTGTAGAAAATTTTGCAAAATTTTATTTCTATATAAAATTTTGCAAAATTTTATTTACTAGACAAAAATTTTTCCAAAATTGTATGCTCACTGATATTCACTACTAAGTTCGAAAACATGTAGAATTGACTCAAATTTTCAAATGTGTTTATTTTACTCAATGAATGAATCATAATGCATTTTTGCAAAATGTCTAAACAATTATAAATATTTCGCCCAAATATTGCCCGAGATTTTGTAGAAGTCTGATTTGCGATTTTATCAAAATGTAGATCTAAATACAACAAGTGTGCAGGCAGTATATTATAATTGGCCCGCGCCGACTTTAGACTTTCCTTGCATTTTTTTATTTTTTTTGTTAAAATTGGTTACGTCCCATAACGTTAGTTTTAAATTTACAGTACATAATTTTGTAGAAGTAGTGACCAATTTTGCCTAAATCGCATTTCAGATTCAAATTCATGCATATGGGAATATAAACCTTATTATAGCTCGCTAACAAATTTAAAGGATTTGAGATAGCTATCAATAATTTTGGTTCACAAATTCAATAGTTGGTATCTTCTCATAGTATGATGGGTATTGATATCATTATTTTATTTATTAAACATTGCCCTAAATTTGACAATAATAGAGTTCAATTTAGGCATCTAATTGTGAAATTAAGACCATTTTTCCCCCTCACAACATAAATAAATAAATACGATACTTTATATCGCATCTCCACTTACGGTGCCTTCCACAATTAGAACTACAAATTAGCTGGTATTAAAATGAGATTTAGGTTATTATTTACCGTGTCGTTCAATCTCTTCTTTT
>PGFW01008294.1:5323-17214 GCA_003123925.1 Haematobia irritans | reverse complement strand
CGGTTAGTCGAATGTTGGACTTTAATTTGTCATCGCTTCTACATAATGAGTGCTCCAAATCACCAGGCAATTTGACGTTTGTATAAGCTTGCTTGCTTGCTTTCAATCTTAGGCGCGGATGGGATAGATGTATCGAGGGGTTGCCAGCATTTCCCGGCGCGCTGCTTAGAAGTGCGATTTGCCCGATAGTGATAGTGATCGGTAAAGGCAAGGTAAGTGGCAAGTATGGAACAGAGCTTCTTCGCGCTGATGTACTATGCGATTTGGTGGGCAGTAAGCGTGGAAACAGTTGGAAAATAGCATGCATGCGACATTTACAACAGGGTCCATGTGTGGGAAGCACAAAGCGTTAAGTTTTAGCCGTTTCTGACAGTTTTAATACGACACGACACAGTGGCGACAATTGCTGTAAGAAATAAATCACGAATATCAACACGATGCGCTGTTCCGTTGTCTGTTTCTTCCCAATTCCACTTTAGGTCCCCCTTCGTCTGTCTCTTCACTCTGCTCTTCAGCACTACTCTCGTTTCATTTGATTTCATTGTTGAATACAACTGCCATTCATTTGAAATATTTTGCCAGCTTTATTGTGAAGAGTATTTCCATGTAGCCAACCACAAGACATCCAGACCAAACAGGCTGGCTGAGCGGTAGTTCCCTACGCTAACATAAACTACCAGTCACCTACAGCAAAGCGATGCTGAGGCCCTTGACTCTGCTCTCCGGTGCATCTCAACAATTGTCAATCCATTGATTTACTATGGTCCGATATTATCCAGGGATAATCGGGGCGCGTGTGTGTGTTGTCTGTATGTTTAGCGGATAGGTAACCTCATCAGCCACTCACTCGTATTTCCCATTGTCATAATCATTATCATCAACGACAACTTTAGAGCCGGCGTTGGCGTCTTTTCTAATTTCTGAAAATGATTTACTTTCGACTTTTGCCGAAATCACGAATCCATCTGAGCATCTTCAGCAGCACGATCCAATAGATGCAACAATTTCAACAGCACAAATGCGACATAAAAGCAAAAACAAAACAAAAAAAAAATAAATAACCATCCAAACCCAGACAATCCTGTTCCAATCCCCACTTAAAAGTCTGGAAATACATTAACAACTTCTTTTCCATCATCCCAGGCTCAAAGAAATTGGTGTGAACTTCGCAAACCACCAGTAGCAAAGCAAAAAGCCCTATTTAAAGGATCCACAGTAGCCAGAATAGGTAAAGTTCTATTGCTAATAACACTAGGGGCAAACCTAAATGTATGTGGAATACCACTGCTCAGAGAGGTGGAAATTTTCATATTCAGAAACACTCAACTATCATTTTAATTGAAATACTAGCCATTTGTCTACGCGTTTGCTCATAATTATCCTTTAACCATTCGTTAAATATTCACTTCAATATGAAATTTTAGAGTTTTGTCAATATTGTTGTGCTATTTTACGAAATTAATTAAGCAAATCATTTACATCACAGGGGCGTAAGTTGCCAGAAGCGATCAGTGATCAATTCCAAATGAATCGGTTACAACGTACAGAAAAATACATGTTTGGACATGGTTGCCGATCCATTTTAATGTTATCTAAGCTTCCAAAAAAGTAGTTTGGATCCCCAATCTTGCACGAATGTGATCCGGATGTAGTTGAAAACTTGGATAATATCCAATGAATTTTACATGGGCTGTCATAGGACCGAAGTTCTCCATTTTTCGATTCCTTCGCTTAGCTTAGGAAGTTGTGCTTTGAGAAGTTTCATTTGGCATGAATTAAAAAAAACATAAAAATTAAAAAACATATTTTTTTCCAATTTCGGCTTTTTTATTTATCACGTATTTTTTTGTTACACTTTTATTCTATATTATTAATTTTATTCTAATTTGGCGAAATTTACATTGATTCAAAAACTTTAGTTTTCACTGTAAAACTGCCTAATTCCGTACTTTCCCAAGATTTGTTCCAAAAGGACTTGCATCGGAAGTGGAAAACAATTGGGATGCGGATTTTGGGATTGCGCTTTTTAAAAAATTTTTTTTGAAAAACTTCCATACTTTTTTTTGCTGGGTATGTAATTTGATCTGATTTGTTTACAAAAAGTAATTATTTTGCATTATTATAGTTAAAAATATTTTTTTGGTACAATTTGATAAAAATAATCCTGAACTAATACTGTATACCACCAAGAAAAAAGTGACACTTCTTTAAGTTATAAAATGAACTCATTGATATTGACGATGTGATTTTTCGTAGAAAATTAGGTTAGAATGCATGCCATATAATTAGTTAACATTTTCCTATATTTATGTACCACTATACTTACAGAATGAACAAATTTACTGAATTTGAATTCAATATATGGAAGATTTTATTTTTGAACTTTTTTCATTCTTTGGGACAAATCTTAACATACTTTTTGGGTAACTTTTATTTTCAATTTTAGAACTGCTTACCTTCGGTTTTCTAATACCAAGTTTTATTTATTTATATAGGCAATTTTTTCCTTCAATAAAATACACGTTTTTATTTAATATATTAAAATTATTTATTTTAAGAATCAACAGCATTCGACTGGCCTTGAAATATTAGTTTAATTATTCCACTATTTTTCAACTTATCCATTGTAATGTACATCAACTGTTAAATACGCCCTTTTTCCTTCTTTCTTGTACATTTCACTTTTTTAATAAGTTGCTGCGCAACGACGTTTGTCCTCCTTTTTACAATTTCAATACCTACACCAGAACAAATAGTGCCTTCGAAACTAAAGGGAATAAATTTTCATCAATATAGTTTATCATTTTTATTTCCATTACGGGGTAATTTTTGTGGAAAAATAATAAAATTTTACTCTTTCAGTTAAAAAAATCCCTAAACTGTAAGCAGTTAGGAATAGTTTCACTTAACTAGACTAAGGCCAGGAATTTTACTCATACTATTTCTTCGCTGGGTATAAGAATTTACTACTGAAAAAGAAATTTTATTCACCGATAAACCAAAGCGCATTTCGATAAAAATAAACCAAAAACCGAACTAAAACCAAGTTTCTTCAAACATTGTAAAATTTCATTATAAAATTATAATTGCGACTTCTTATATAAATAGAACGTTTTTCATACATACGAACAACACTTGGCATAGAAAAATATTTTTATAGTTCATTGTACTAAGAAGTATGCAATCCTTTCAAAACTTTAAGGAAACACACTTGTTAGTTGAATATTTAGGGAATTTTTCCTAAATTTCTATTGTCTACTGTAATCGATACCTGTTCATCGTTAATCGATGTCGTTTTGCGCGTGGGTGCTAATCGATTATATTTGCGGCGTCGGTTAGTTTTTTAGTTGGAATTCGCGTTATGTTTTGGTATACGTGAGATGATTGTTAAAAAATACATATGGTAAAATAATATAATAAATAACAAATAAAATATAATAAAATATTTTGTTATTTTATAAATTAGCTGATGAAAAATGTTTCCGTTTTTCTTTTTATTAATAAACATCTATCATGTTCGTGCATAAGTAGTATAAAAGAAAGCAAAACACCAGGAATAAAACAACCTTTCATTTTGTCTTCATTTTAGGAATCTTCAATTTATCAGGTAATATTCAAGTGACGCTAACCTTTTGCAACAACAAATGTTTTTTATGATTTTTTATATTTGTTAGGTATTTGAAATTGTAAAAGCGGAGGGACAAAATCGTTTAGGGCAGCAACTTATATTAAAGTGAAAGTACAGAGAAGAAGGAAAAAGTGCGCGTTTACAGATTGATAATATACCACCACGGAAATTGGAAATAGTGGAATAATAAACTAATATTTTCACAAGAGATTCGATGCTGATTGATTTCTTTAATAATATGTTTATTCAATATATTAAATAAAACATGTCTTTTTATTTGAAGATAAAAATTGCTTTATAGAAAATTAAATCAAAATTTATATTTTAAAACGAAGAGTAAGCCAGTTCTAATTTGAAGTTAAAAAGTTTTTACACAAATGTGTAAGAATTTGTTTCTAAATGAATGAAAAATGTCAATAAAATCATTCCTTATTATGAATTCAAATTTAGTTAAATTTTTCATTCTGTAGTATAGTGGTAATATAAATATTAGGAAAATGTTAATAATATATAGAATTGCATTATTCCTAAATTTCTATTTTTTACGAAAATCACATCGTTCAAACAAATAAAATGTCTTTTGGCGCTATACGAAGTTCAACTTTCTTCACAATGAGTTCATTTTTTAACTTAAAGAAGGGGTCACTTTTTTGCTGGGTGTTTACAAATTAAAAAAAATCATAAACCAATTTTTTCACAAAGGTTAGCGTCACTGAATGTACCTGGCCGTAATTGACAGATTCCAAAAATGAAGACGAATGAGGGGTTGTTATTCTGTTTTCTTTCTTTATACACCATCACGAACATAGTTTTTTCTCACTAATTTAAAATAACAAATATTTTATATATTTTATTTATTATATTATTTTACTATATTATTTTTTAACAATCCCTCCGTATACCATAACAACGCGATTCCAACTAAAAAACCAAAACCACGCGCCAACATACCGATTTACAAATCGATTGACACATTATCGCATTACAGGTAGATAAAAGATAATATAGTGAAAATTTCCTATATTCTAACAAGTGTGTCTTCCTTAAGTATTTAAAAGGTGAATTCTTCTTATGTACGGAATATAACTAAATTATTTTTCTATATCAAGTGTTATTTTTTTCGTGTGTATGATTAAACTTTCTTACAAATAAAGGAAGGTCAGAATTATCATTTTATAAGACAATTTTACTTTAAATTTTTTGAGGAAAACTTTGGTTTAGCTTCATAATTTTGTTATATTTTACGAATGCTTTTGTTATCAGTGAATAAAATTTTTCTTGTTCAGTAGTAAATTTCTTATACCAGTTGAAGAAACAGGTATTAGTTAAATTCCATGCCTTATTCTAGTTAATGAAACTATTCCTAACTGCTTTAAGTTTAGGGATTTTTTTTACTGAAGCAAGTAAATTTTATTAATTTTTAAACAAAAATTTTAACTTAAAATGGAAATAAATTTGAGCCTAAACTAAATTGATGAACATTTTTTCCTTTAGTCCGAAGGCACTTTTTTCTTTCGGTGATTACCGTGTTGTTCACGGCATTGGTTGTTGCAGGCCGTCTATTGCAGTATCTGTAATCTGTTCATAAAACATTTAATTCAAATTATGATAATACAATTTAAAATATGGAAAATTAAAGGTGCCATTTATATTATCCTGAACCGATTTCGATTAAATTTTGCACAACTTTAAAGGGTAGATACATTAAAATTACCTTTGTGCCAGATTTGAAATGATCGGTTATTAATTATATTATGTTATGAAAGCATATTATCTAAATTTGATCGAATTTTCTTCCAACATTACAATAGCGTTCGTCCTTGTTCAAAACAACACGGGTACCAAATTTCAATCAATATCGGTATTAATAAATGCAAACCGGTATCCTTGCGGACACCACGCGGGCTAGATCGATCAGGAGGTGAATCTAGTCGATAGGTATAATATTTGCATGGGGTTTATCTTTAAATAAACACCCACCACCAAAAAAAATAAAAATCTTTTCAGTTTAATTGTTATTAATTATTTACCCTGCTCCACACTGTGGGAAACAGGGTATTATAAGTTAGATGCATATGGTTTGCAACACCCACAGAAGGAGACGAGTATGACCCATGGTAGTCTTCTTGCAAATATGGGCTTCCTGAGTCGATTTATAGCCGATGTCCGTTCTGTACGTGAACACATTTTTGTAATCAAAGTCTAGGTCGCAGTCTTTAGTCCAAATTCGACTGCAAATTCGGTCACAAGTATGTGTTTTTGGCTTCAGAATAGATCCCTATGATTTTTGCGAAGAAATCTGGTTCAGATTTAGTTTTTTATAGCTCCCATATATAGCTTTCGCCCGATTTACACTCATATTGAGCACAGAGGCCAGTTTTTTGCTCCGATTAGTTGAAATTTTGGACAGGGGGTAGGAATAGCGATATGTAGCTATGCGTGCCAAATTTGATTTGAAATCGTGTTTCAGATTTAGATATTAGCTATCAATATATAGCTTTCGGCATTTAACACTCATATTGGCCACACGGGCCAATTTTGCTCCGATTTAGTTGAACATTTTGCACAGGGAGTAGAATTAGCATTGTTGCTATTCGGGCCAAATTTGGTTGAACATCGGTTCATTTGATTTTAGATATAGTTCCGCATATATATGTTTTTTCTGCATTCGAACAAAAATGGTCGAAATACCTATTTATTTTCCTTGTAAAAATCGCCACTGTTTAGTCGAAAAGTCTGTAAAAATGGACTTCCTATTTTTTCCTAAATTTCTAAATACATATATATCGAGCGATAAATCATAAACTAAACTTTCTGGCGAGTTTCCTTAAAATTTGGCTTCAGATTTAAACGTTTTCCATTATTTTTTTTACTAAACATTTGTGTTCCACCTAGCTGCATTAGCCGACTTAAATTTTGAGTCTATAGATTTTGTAGAAGTCTATTCAATTCTGTCCAGATTCGAGTGATATTTTAAATGTATGTATTTGGGACAAACCTTTACATATAGCCCCCAACACATTTGACGGATGTGATATGGTATCGAAAATTTTAGATCTGCAAAGTGAGTGCAGGGTTAATAAGGTCGGCCCCGCCCGACTTTAGACTTTCTTTACCTTGTTTTTGTCACAAAAATGGGTCAAATTACCCATAGTGCAATGTAACAATTTTTTCGTTATAAAATTTGAAATTTTCCAAAAAGAAAAAAAAATTAACAATACCAATTCAGCTGGATTGAAGTATCAGAACGCCCACACATCTGACTTTAGCCCATACTTATTGTTTGGGCAAAACTCTTTTGGATTTTCAACTTGTGTTTTCAGGATAAACGTTAACAAATATACAAGTATATATCTAAAATTTCTTTGCAAAGGATTGTGTATCAGAAGCGTTTTTATTACACTGGATTAAGAAGCGATAATCCATATTCTTAACATGACTATTATTTTACAGCTCTTCCAAAATATGTCGCCTTTAATATAAAAGGTCCATATTCAAATCTTGAAAATTGTTCGTAATTACAACTATTTCTTAGAATTTCAGTTGGGATTTTCTGCCGCACATCAATCACAATCATTGTCGTTATTCATCGATTATTTGTCAGGACACATAGGCCTTTAACGAATGTGTAAAATGCCAATTCACGTCATATTTAAGTGACCATTATGAACGATTATATTCAGTATGGACGATTTCAGGAGTAACATTGCAACACTGTTTACTTCTTAAACATTTAGTGGCCAATCAATTCGCTAGGGACTCCCACATACAATGCAGGCAGAAGATGTCGTCATTCACTTAATGTAGAGTTTTGCTTGGTCATTGTACGTAAAGACGAATTTTCATTTCTTGCTGATGACAATGCCAACGATGGACAATGGAGTGTCTCTTAAGATTTTGTTGCAACATCTGGTGGAGACAACAAGGACGAAAGTGCCCTGTGGAGGTCGAAGCCCATTTTGGCTCGACCTCCCGACTCCGATCCGACTCCAAAGCATTTTTCATCAAAGTCGAACCTGCCCGACTTATCCGACTCCGGGAGTGCGATCTCCGGTAAATATAACTAATCTAATTTTAATACCGACAAATTTGTAGTTCTATTGTGGGGTTGCGCGTTAGTGGATCGATATAAAGATCGGTAAATTTAATTTATTTATGTGTGCAAAAAAAGGTCTTAATTTAACTTTTAGATGCCAATTGAACTCTATATTCAAATTATAACGAAGGGAATGTTTAATAAATAAATATAAATTGATATAAATTAGCTCCATGCATAAATATGAGAAGATAGCCAACAGTAATATTATTTGTAGGACCAAAATTCATTGATATATCTCAAATCCTTTAAATTTGTTGCGATACTATATGCATGAATTGTAATCTAATCTATTTAGGGTGCAAAATTTGTAATTATACTTCTTACAAAATCGTATTACTTTAAAATTTAAAAACTAACGTTATGGGAACGTAAACACAATTTATACGAAAAATAAAAAATGCAAGGAAAGTTCTAAGTGCGGTGCGTGCCGATTAATAATATACTCTGGCTACAACCTTTGTTATTTAGATCTACATTCTTGATAAAATCTCAAATCAGACCTTTACAAATCTCGGGGCAATATTCTTTGGGTATAATATGTATAATTGTTTAGAACAACTTTCGCAAAAATGCATTTATGATTCAAATTCATCTGAAAATTTGAAATTTGAGTGCATTTCTACAAGTTTTCGACTTAGCAGTGAGTATCAGTAAGCATACAATTCTTTTTGTGCCTAGTAAAATATAAGAATTTTGACTTAAATTTTCTATAGATAATAAAATTTTAGTGCAAAATTTGTCTTATTA
Organism: Haematobia irritans; assembly: GCA_003123925.1. NCBI lineage: Eukaryota > Metazoa > Arthropoda > Insecta > Diptera > Muscidae > Haematobia > Haematobia irritans. The sequence continues at coordinate 8,740 of PGFW01008294.1, read as the reverse complement.
GGAAATCCAAATTTTGAGCCAATATATAAGAAATAAAATTTAGGAATACAATTTGGCTAAATTTTTTTAGTGAGAAATAAAAGTTTGAAAAAATTATTAATTAGAAATACAATTAAAAAAAATTTGTAGTTATTTTACAAAAATTTTGCCTATAGATAATAAAATTTTTGGCAAAAATATTCTATAGAATCAAATTTTTTACTTAAAACTTTATATAGAAATAAAATTTTGACTAGAATTTTATATAGAAAAAAATATTTCTATATGTAAATAAAATTTTGAATCATTTTTTATTAGGCAGAGCATGCCACGTAAGAAAAAAAATTGTGAGACAAATTTGCTATACGAATAAAATTTGACAATTTTTGTCTTTATAGAAATAAAATTTGATAATGTTCAATAAAAGAATATGATTTAAACGAAAAATTTTGTGTAGAAAATAAAATTCTGCAAAAGTATTCTGACAGAATACAAAATTTTAAACTAATTTTCCTAAGAAAACAAAATTTTTTGAATCAAAAATTTTCTAAATATAAATAAATTTTGACAAAAATTCTTCATATGTTGAAATAAACATTTTGATACCAAATTTCGTATATAAAAAAATCTATTATCTATACAAATATTGGCAAAATTTTCTAATAGAAAATAAAATGTTGACCGAATTTTTTCTAATAAAAAAATCTTATATTATTATAAAATTTGGCAAAATTTTCTATAGAAAAAAATTTTGATTTAAATTTATAAGAGTAATAACTTAATCAATTAAGAAATAAAATTTTGAAAAAAAAAAGATTGTGTAAATCAAACTATAATTTTGGCAAAAAATTTTCTATAGAAACAAAATTTTGACTTCAATTTTCCCATAGAATATAAAATTTTGACTAAGATTTCCCCAATAGAAAAAATATTTTCTATAGTAATATAAATTTTTGAATAAATTTTTTATTAGAAATAGAAATTTTGACAAGATTTGGCTATAGGAAAATAAATTCTTGAAAAATTTTTTATAGAAAATAACATATCTGACAATTTTTGTCTAATCAAAAAACAACTTTTGAAAAAAGTTTTGTCTGGCCAATATTCCACATATGTTATATTGGCCTTTAAGATAAAATTAATAAATAATTTCGATTGTTTTCGAAATTAATATCAGACATAAATTGATATGGGCTTTAAAAATGGATCGATCCAGCCGCATCTGCGTAGTCTAGCATTCTAGGATAACTATAAAAAGATAGGCCTGTAATTGGAAGTTGATTTTCATTTTACAATCATGCTGTACATGATCGAATGAATAACGAATGTAATCTTAATTTGCGGTTAAAATTGCTTAGTTACAAAAATGTGAAGTATTTTTAAAAAATTTGGTTTAGGCCGGAGTTCGGGAGTCGAGCAAAATTTGTTAGCCGACCCGACTTCCGGACTCCAGCCAAAATCTTTCAGAACCTCCGAACTCCAAAGACTCGACTCCTGACTCCACAGGCCCTGGTTGGTATATGGTCTTAACAACCATTGCAAAAATTTGGTCCAATCGGTCCACTTTTAGTATAGCCCCATATAATACGACCCAGAATTTGGCTTGTGGAGCCTCTAAAGAGAACCAAATTTCATCCGATCCGGCTGAAATTTTGTACATGGTGTTGAGTATATGGTCTTCTAAAAACCATGCAAAAATTGGTCATATCGGTCTTAATTATATATAGCCCCCATATAAACCGATCCCGATTTGGGGCTTTGGAGTCCCTAAGAGAACAGCAATTTCATCCGATCGGCTGAAATTTGGTACATGGGTTTGTATTGGTCTTCTAAACATCATGGAAAAATTGGTCCACAATCGGTCCCATAATTATATATAGGACCCCGATATAAACCGCATCACAGATTTTGGCTCCGCGAGCCTCTAATGAGAAGACCAAATTGCATCTGATCGTGAACCGCTGTACGATGTGTTAACTGGTATATGGCCTCAGCAACCCGTGCAAAAATAGTCGTAATCGGTCCATAATTGTATATATGTAGCGCACAATATAGACCGATCCCTATAATTTGGGTTGCGGAGCCTCTAAGAGAAGCAAATTTCAATCCGATCCTGGCTGAATTTGGTACATTGTATTGGTATACTGGTCTCTAGCAACCGGTTGCTAAAAAATTGGTCCATCATCTGTTCCATAATTATAATGCATTAGCCCCCCATATTAAATTACGTTTCTCCAGATTTGACCTCCGGAGGGCCTCTTGGAGGAAGCAAAATTCTTTATCCGAATCCGGTTCAAATTAGGAACGTGGTTTTTAGTATATGGTCGCTATACATAACGCATACCAAAATTGGTCCGCAATTCACGACAAAAATTTGGTCCCATATCGGGTTCAATAATCATCGTTTGCCGACTAGAGCGCAAAAAATAAATCTAGCTAAATATTTTTTTTGTTAGGTATGAAAATTTTTGTCAAAATTTTATTTTCTATAGAAATTTTGCTCACAAATTTATTTCTAGAGAAAATTTTTGTTTAAAATTTTAATTCGGTTCATAATAAATTTTGTTCAAATTTTGTTCGTCATAATCATGGTGCCACTGAGCCAAAAATATCTACCAAGATTTTTATTTCTATAGGAAAATTTGTCAGTTAGTATGATTTCTATAGAAAATTTTGTTAAATTTTATTGTCTTGTTAAGACATTTTTGTCAAAATTTTCTTTCTATAGAAAATTTTGGTGAAAATTTTTATTGTTCTATAGAAAATTTTGTTGAAAAATTTTATTTCTCTAGAAAATTTTGTTAAAATTTTTAATTTCTGTAGTGAATAATTCTGTCTAAATTGTATGTCTACATTGTCCAAACTGAATTATATACGTATTGGAATCGCTATCCTGTTTTTGATTTAATAATATCACCTGACTGTAATGGACTTTACATAGCAATTTAGAAGATTGGTTTTAAGATACGCTTGCCATCGGCAAGCGTTACCTGCAACTTAGTAATTCGAATTGTGGTGGAAGTGTTAGAAGAAATTTCTAAAACGCAATCCATGATGAGGTACATAAGCGTTCGCCTGGCCGAACTTACGGCCGTATATACTTGTTTTCTTCTCAACTTCTTTTTTTTTGTTGTAATAGTCAATTTTAAAGAAGTTTGAATCTATCTGTTTGTTCATTTAAACCCAGTTTTTTTATCCTTACTTATTTTTTTCTGATCCTAATTTTTTTTTAGACTTAAGTAATTATAAACTTATTGTATTAAGATATTAATCTTCAATCTGGCTTTACCATAGCTGAATAAATAAATAAATATATTTTTTAAATCAAAAATTTATATGATTCTCGTGTGTTCGGTTTTAGAGAATATATTAATTTATATGTATATGCTTTTTTTTTAATTTTTTTGTTCTACAGTAAAATGATGGTAAAAGTCCGCA
>PGFW01008284.1:43449-56905 GCA_003123925.1 Haematobia irritans | reverse complement strand
AATCTTATCCACAAATTGTCGGTGGCAGTGAGTTAAGGCACCAATTACCATGCGATCTTTTACATTGATACATATGCGAGAATAAAAACACCGCTCGTACGTACCAATGTTCGTTTGCAGTGTTAACCAAGGTTAGGTTAGGTTAGGTTAGGTTAAAGTGGCAGCCCGATTAAGATTCAGGCTCTCTTAGACTATTCAGTCCATTGTGATACCACATTAACTAAAAGTACCTATTACATATGGGCACTTCTAGTTTTAACCGCTGAACCTTCTCGATTATTTTTCTCCGTTGAACCAACCAGATTGTTCCAAAAACATTAGCAGACTGCTTAAGTTAACGTTTTCCAGATCCGCCAGTAATCTGAAGCTATATGCTTCTAAAAGTTGCTTGTGCTTTAAACAAAATGCAGGACAATCACACAAGAGGTGTTTGATTCCTTTTCCTCCGCAATCATGCAGTACTTCGGGCCAATAGTTTTTGCAAAATCGCCTATCAGACAGCGACCCGTTATAGCAGATATCAGAAGTGATATCTGACGTCTCGAGAACATTAGCATATCTAGTGTGCGGTTTAAGTTGAAATGGGGCCATATTTGCTTGGTGTCGTTACAACCCTTGCAATTCTCCCATCGAACATTTGCCATCATAACAGCCTTCTCACGCAGCATGAGCTTGCAGGTAGCCAGGGAAATACCAACAGATTCTAGTTCCCCTGGAATATTTAAAGTAGTCCCTAGCCTTGCCAACTCATCCGCTTCGCAGTTCCCCGGTATGTTCCTATGGCCAGGCACCCATATTAGGTGAATATGTACTGCTCAGCCATCTCATTGAGAGATTTGGGGCAGTCGATGGCCGTTTTCGAGTTGAGGAACACAGAGTCCAAGGATTTTATTGCAGGTTGACTGTCTGTGTATATATTTATGCCCACATTTTTTGGAACATTACTTCTCAGCCAATTCGCCACCTCTCTTATTGCTGAAAAACACTACAGTGATTAGGTAATCTTTTCGCTATTTGAAGTTCCAGATCATTAGAATATACTCCGACCCACTTGTCCATTCCAATTTGGGAACCATACAGTGTAGAAATATCAATATATCTTTATTCCCCGGGGTTCTGTGTGCACCCACGCCCCACTGTGGGAATTAGAGTCTCAACACTTTTTGTCGAAAATGACTTGCCAAGTTATCCACTACGTTAGGCACATTCTGGCATTATTTTTGAGGACCGAATATGACGTACTTTTTTTCCGACCACAGCGATAGCTCGCGCAACCGCACAGCCGTTGTTGCAGCTGACTATTTGGCCAAAATGTCTAAAGGCAATAGATGCAGCATGACATTAAGGGAACTTTGTTCCTGTCTTGAGAGATACACAACACGCCCGCCTGAGATACACAAACACGCCATACGCTGAACTTTGTCTAAACTTGTTGGCTGGTGAAGTGCCGGCGCCACCAGACTACAAACACCATATAGCATTACTAGCTCTAACCACTGCCGTGTATGCAATGCACAACTTTTGGTTTTAGTCCCCACTTTTTTCCTATTAGCCTTTTTTGCACGAGGGGTTGCTTTTTCTCGCCCTTTTTCCAATTTAAGCTTAAAGTTCAGATTCCTCTCCAAATAACGCCATTGGTATTTTGCACACTTCACCAAAGGGAATTTCAACACCCCTAAGGAAATGGGCCCAAACCATGGAGTTTTGCGATCTTTGCAGTACATGACTATATTCTGTTCTTGGCAGGATTTACCAAGGACCATCTGTCTTTCGCCATTTCTCAGTCATCGGCAGGGCCCTCGGAATAATTATCTCTGATTGTGGATGGGAATTTTCCCCCTGCACTGCTAGAGCCACATCATCTTGCGTATGCACCACTTTTATCCTTTTCTTTTTTCTAGGGTAACCAGAAGCGTTATTATTAGCAACAATTCCAAAGAAGAGACGATAGAACTTCCTTCCTTGGGTGAGTGCCTCTGTTCACCATTACCTTTGTATGTTTTGCTTGTCCTAGTGTGTTCTGAAATACGTCTCTTCATTAGAGAGTTTCGTCTAATAGCCTTAAGTAATACCTGGATCAACATTCAGAGTTGTCAGTCCATTTAATATCGAGGCTCGGGATGGACATTATGAACGCTCCTTCGGATGGTCTAAGAAAGGCCACGATGTTATTCTTTTGACGTATAGTGAGTTTCAATAAAGCTGACTACACAAAACAAATTTTTTTTGATTTCCATACGAAAATCGCAGGATTCCAATCATTTTTTAATTGAAATGTCTTCAATCACCGAAAACTGATAGTATTCAATCACCCATTTTGATGAAAACCAACCACGATTTTTTAATTTAAAAAATTTAATTGACTTTTGTCACCTGGAATCAATTAATTGTGTGATTTGAATCAATTAAAACCGTGATCGATTTTTACATTTTAAAATTCAAATTCACAGTTTTTAATTGATATCAACTTAAAATTTTAATTAATTTCGCGGAAAAAAATCAATCAACTATTTGATTCATTTAATTAAATAATTATGAAATTGCTATAAAAATTTCGATCAACAAATTCTATATATTTTTGCGACCCCAAAATCGCTATTTAGTTTTAATTTTTGAAATAAAGAAAATGGTGTGTTTCTCATAAAACATATTTAATATTTTATTATTTTTTTGAATTATGCCATAGACAAATAAATTTTGCTAGGTTCTTGTCCATTTGTGTTTTTTCTAACATCTAACCTTACAAATTACAATTACTATCATACAACTATCAGCGGTGAAAAATATTATATTTAAATCAACTATCTTCCTCCTCATACATAATAACCATCGGTGCACTATTCCTTGCTAATATGGTAGATGCGCCTAGATTTCCAATAAATCAGCAGCCTTAGTTTCTTACTGAAAGTAAAACAAAATAATTTCCGAATTTAATTTTGTTTTAATTAAAAAGTTAATTTTGTTAAACATTACCTGCCATAGAATATCAAGTTTCAATTTCTTAGTTCCAGGTTTGCAGATTTATTTAATCTTCTTTTGCAGGTTGTAGTCTTTTAGCATTAAAAAGTTGTATTAGAGCTCGGTAATTTAATTTTAGTAACACTTCCTTTCCTCAAATTTCCACACATTTGAAATCGCTCTATTAAAATTTGGAAACCACTCAAAGACAAAAATTAATGGAAAGCAATGTAATATTTTGGATATTATATTGGATGATATTTGCAAATTCTGGAAATAGAAAAATATAAATGGAAAATACATATTTTTATAAATTTTTCGGATATTTTTCATTTTTTTAAATCCAAAAGAAAAGAACTTTTTACCATTACATGGAATTCAGCTCATTAGGTTTATATTCAGATATTACTGCTTCTCTATTGCGGTTCAAACTTGAAAAAGGCACCGCGTAAACAAAATGCAATTTAATGCCAACGCCACTTCGGCGAAGACTTCAAGGTGAATCTTCCAACAAACCCATACCGCTCTTGGTTTTAAGAAACTAGGTAGCTGAAAAAAAAAAATTATAATTTGAAGAGATTAATACGGGTACCCACTTTTTTATTGCAAAACATTATGAGGGGATTTGATTGGATTGATTGGTAAATTTTCACGAAATAAAAAATTGGTCACTAAAAGAATGAATAAAAAATATATTTATTTTAAGTCCGTTTTAATGTAAACAGGCTTCAATGGAAAACGGTATTCACATTTCACAATTTCTTACCAATAAACGTAGATTGTTTTCCATTTTTACAATACCACAAAACACAAACAAAGGTAATTTCAAATGCATTTTCTCATATATTTTTTTCAAACCTTTACCACGTGGCCGTTTGTTGTTGCCACACATTTATTTATTTCAACCCTTTGCTATGATGTTTGTTGCGCTTCCAAAATAAAATTTTATGCAACACATTTTGAATGCAGCAGACAAATGCTCGCCAATCATATTTTTCAATTTACAGCGAAAAACAAAAAACCCAACCGCTTCCGTACGGAGTTACTTCCACAGATTGATCTCTCCATCATACATTGTTGAATCAAATACCCATTCTCTTGCTTCTCTTTTCGCTCTTTCCATTGCCTCAAAAATTATTCAATTTTTCAAATCACAAGGTGATTGGCATCAATCACATGTTGTATTTGGAAACGGGAAAATTTTCAATTCACGTTTTGTTAATTTCAAATATTTCCGAATTATTTAAAAAACCCCCAAAAATTTTTTTGGTGAATCAATTAATATTTTAATTGGAACGTAACAAAATATCAATTCTATTTTTTAATTGTTTTTTTATTTCGGATTTTGATGTAAATAATATTGAATCAATTACATATTATTTGAATCCGTTTCCAATTCAGTTAAGTGTTTAATTGAAAAAAATTTGCGTGATAATTTTTTGTGTGTAGTTCATTTTATGCGGTCTAAGCTAGACCTGCCCTTCGAGTATTGACATTGCTGTTCGCCCCCTCCCCCATTTCGAGAACAAATATCTTCATCCCTCCAGGGAGCTCTTAAGTTCAGGAATGAGGGATAAGCTGATGGTCGGACAATCCTTTCGCCCTCGATAGTGAGAGGCTCTTTCCCGCTTTAGGTATGAAAAAAAGACGTTTGTTTCCCTTCACTTTCCTGGGATATATTGATAAGTTGATACATCCTTTATATATCGCCGACAACATGGGATATTTGTCAGTCACTGCCTTGGTTAAAATTCCGCCGGCAGTAATTCAATCCATGTCCGGGGGCATTTGAATGGTCCAAAGCTATTTTAACGGCCCAATCTTAGTCTAGCAATTCCGGTACAATTTCCACCCGCGACAGGAACGACCTGCTGAGCAACTGTGCCACCGTTCAGAACATAGGTTCATCCGTTCTCCGATTTCCCAATAGTACCCCCAACGTCTCCTCACTGGACGTTGTCAAATTGCCTTCGATGTTTTAATTGAAACTGGACGGTTGGTGGTATTGCCTAGAACTTCCGCTCAGTTCTGGAAGCCTTTCGGATGTATTTCTCAATACTGCTGCAGCTAAACATTTCCAAGAGTTTATGCTTGAGCCTTTTCTCGTTCTCGCTTGTATCCTCTCAGATTCTTCTTGTAAGCGTTCCCAATCCCTCCGAGCTCTGGTAATGGACTTTGCCTTTTGTTAAAGAGCTTCGCTGCAGAATCTATACTCATTATTACTTAACTCCGTAGACCCACCCATGTGGTCGATTTTTCCCCCTTGGTCTTCCCGTTTACCGGCCATGCAGCTTTCCAGTGAGATGTTGAAGCGCCTTAGTAATCGCTCCACTGCGTGTTCGATATCTTGCACCATTTCTCATTATATTGTCTCTTGTATTTCCGGTATCATCATATTGCAACGATTCCTATACTATTCCAGTCAGCTTTGCCATAACATTTGGCGGAAATATGAATCTGGTGATCATGAACATCAAATTTGAACTGATGCTAGCATGATCTGAGAAAGCTGTGCTTATTTAAAACCTGCCACTCAGATATCACTTTTCCAATTCAGTTCTTGCGAGGCCAAGGTTTGATGTCCAAAAACCTCTTGGCCGCTTTTTTAGTGACAAAGGTTGGGCATACTCCCTTTGTTGCAAACTACCAAATTAGTACGAAAATAAACTCGATTAGCGACTCTCCCCTTGCATTAGTATTCACTTACTTCCCCACTATTACTATAATGCGCCTTCGCATCACATCCCATAATGGAGTTTCGTTCTTTGTTTTTCAGTTGGCTCCTCCACTAAGGTCTTAAACGGCACATGGAGGCATCTCCCCTGCATGACCATGTAGACGAAGATAGCCCAATATTTTGCATTTCGGCTATTTCTAAATTGCCCAACGACAGTTAATCGAAGCATTGCACATTTGAAGAAGCAGAAACAACGTTGAGCTCGTTTTTGCATATATACAGGCTCGATTTACATCATTACCTGTATACTGCGCAAGTAGTTTGAACCCCGGTACTTTATCCACATATCCTTGTTTCTATAAAACATATTGGTTCTTTGAATAAGAACTTATATCTATGGTCCCCTTTCATCAGGAGAACTTTTAAGCAGCGGGCATGAACCGTAGGCACCATCCGAGATTTCCAACAACCGTCACATCAGGCCCGGCCTTCAATCGATTCTATCAAGCAATGTCCTCTCAGAGATCTCGGTGGACTCGCCAATAACCATAGGTTCAACTTTTGGTGAGTTCTGCAGGCAGTTAGGAAATCCTCCTCTCGCATACGGTGTCTATCCATGTACTTCAACTTTGGCTATCTCCCTCTACTTCGCAAGGGAGGATCCGCTTACTTCTGATTCAGACGGAGGCTTGTCCATTTCATAATCGCTTTTAGAATATCATTTTTAGTTACGCTTCATTTGTATACAATGAAAGCCCCATAACATACACGGCCCTGGGAATTGCTAGATGTGCAAAGACTGCAGTGTTCGATATGAACACTTGCATTGCCGTCTTGGTCCATCCACTTCATCCAAACGCTGCCAACCTTACAATCAACTGCTTGAAAGGTTCTGGATTGCCTAGTCTATTTAAAATAGATTCAGGGTTCAGGAGGGGTTTGCAGCGTATGCCACGCCATGTGCCTCTAGGTCTAGCCGGTAATGTTTCTTTCTTCTCGACTAACTCTGCGAGCAGCCTCCTTCCCAAACTTCACCAATTAGTTATCAGAGCAGCTTTAAAACCCATCTTAGAGACCTCTTGGTCCTCAAATGCGAACTTAGCTTAAATCGTCCTTGTACCAACCAGCCTTATTCGGTGTCGAGCGATCTGGGTCGGGAAACTTTTCCAGCACCTGCTGAGTTAGACGGACAGACAGAGCACTCTCAATTCTTCCCCCATTATTGTGCTTTTTTGTAACCATACCGTTCGATGCTCTTTTATTAATGATAGCCATCACAAGCGCTGTCTTTGCAAACCTGAGGCAAACGATCTTTATCCCTTTTGGAGGATGGCAGCTCGATCGGTGATCGTTTATCCCTTTTTCCAGCCTCAAGAATTCCTTGAGCCCATTTCAAGGATTCGCTTTGTTTAGCCAACAGCGTGCTTGGATCGCACTGATCCTAACTTGTTTAGCGATAAACAAAGGCATTTTCTGCGTTCCTTGATCTCGCTTCGTGGAGGCGATTCCTCCTTGTTTATGTCGTTACCTTAAGAAAAGTACGACTTGTCCAAGAGTGTTCGCCACCTGTCGACCCTGTCTACAGCGTCGACTAATTGGCCTAACTCTTCAGTCATTGCCCAAATTTATAACTCAGTCGATACCCGCCCACTGGGCCCTGAAGTTAGCAATCCCAGTGGATTGACTTTTGAATTCGCCTGCATTGTGGCATTAATATCCCACAACACTTGAAATTCTTAGTAGCGCGTACCTATTACATAGTTTATCCGCCTATTAAAAAACACGTCCGTTTTGTTCGACGGTTTGAATACGTAAAGTGTTACAACATATCCGATATCGTAAACAATCGCGCGGTGGGTAGGTATTACATATATTAAGTTGTGATTGCATTAAATATTAGTCGTCATTCAACTTCGACAACATTTTTATGTTTATAAACAGCATTTGGCGATTTATTCATAGTAGTTTCTGCCGTTTCCTTTAGTAAGGAAAGCTAGGACATGAGGATATTTTGCGATCTCAATAACAATTTTTACAAATGTTGAAAATTGTGAATGCACCTAAATTAAAATTTTTGCTATTTTGGGAAAATTATATAAATTAAATTAAAATGGAAACTATACATAAACTATGATTTGATACCCGTCAAACCGTTGAACGCCGGAACGGACATATTTATTTATTAGCGGATAAAAATAATCGTATAATAAAGTTACCTATACGAATTTCATAGTGTGCGTGGGATATTGGGCCACCATGCAGAAAATTAAAACATTCCTCTGGGTTGCCTAACTTCAGGGCCCAGTGGACGCGGTATCGACCTGAGTTATATAATTTGGCAATGACCAAGAGTTATGCGGCCCAATTATTCGACTAGTAGACGGGTTCGACAGGTGGCCGACACTTTGACAAGTCGTACTTTTTCTAAAGGTAACGACATACAAAAAGCGAGCGTAATCCTCACGAAAGCAGATTCAAGGAACGCAGAAATGCTTTGTTCTATCCTTAAAGAATTTAGGATCAGTCGACCCAAGCACGTTGTCGGCTAAACAAAGCGATTCCTTTAAAAATGCGGCTCAAGGAATTATTGAGGCTGAGAAAAAAGGGAACGTATCACCGGCATTGAGCTGCCCATCCTCAAGAGGGATCAACTATCGTTTTTCCGCCAGTTGCTAAAGACAGCCTTGTGTGGCATCATTGATAAAGGAGCCATTGGACCGGTATGTTTCCAAAGCAAAAATGGGGGGAAATTGAGAATGCTTTTGTCTGGCGTCTATCTCACAGAGTGCCTGGAAACGTTTTCCCGGCTCAGATCCTCGGACACCAAGAGGCTGGTTTGATAAATCAAGGACGATTTAAGCTAGTCGCATTTGAGGGACCAGAGTCTCTAGATGGGTTTTATAAAGCTGCTCTGATTACTAATTGGTGAAGTTTGGAAGGAGGCTGCTCTAGAGTTAGTTTGAGAAGAAAAGCACCATACCGGCAGACCTAGAGCACATGCGTGGATACCTGCCAACCCTCCTGACGCGTAATCTATTTTAAATAGACTGCCAGATCTAGATCTTTCAACAGTTGATTTTAGGAAGGTTGGCCGTTTGGATTTGAATTTGGTTGGACCAAGACGGCATGCAGTGTTTAATATTTTGAACACTCAGTGCTTTGCCACATCTACGCAAAGCTCTCAGGCGGCCGTGTATGTTATGGCTCTTCATTATATACAAAATGGAAGGTAATATCAAAAACGATCAGCCTAAAGAGTCGGAAATCGACAAACCTATGCTCTCAATCAGAAATAAGGCGATCCTGCTTGCGAAGGCGACGGGGAGGATACCAAGATTACAGACTTCGGATAGACACCGTTATTCCAAAGAGCAGCCACCGAGACCTCTTGAAGAGCGCATATTTCTAGCTATGACTTCGATTGAAACGGCTGATGTGACGGTTGTTGAAAATCTCGATTGGTCGTACGGATCCGCTTCCAGATGAATCTTCACCATTGTAAGGCTGCATGTGCTGCCTTTAAAAGTTTCTCCTGATGAAAGGGGACATAGTATAGTTCTTATCAAGAACCATATTTTATAAAAACAAAATATGTGAATTAAGAAAAAAACTACTCCGGGGTTCAAAACTATTGCAGTATATTATACTCGGTAATGATGGTTGAAATCGAGCTGTATAGATTGCCTTAAAAACTAGCTCAACTTTTGTTTCATATGCTTCCTTCAATGATGCAATTACAGGACACTGTCGTTGCAATTTTTAGAAATAGCCCAATATGCCAAATATTGGGTATCTTCGGTCTACATGGCGACATTGATTAGGGGAGATGCCTCCATGTGCCGTTAAGCACCTTATTGAGGAGTCATTGAAACAAAGACCAAAACTATTTATGCGGCATGCGATGGCAAGATGCAACATCATAGTATTATTGGGCGAAGTGGTGACATTAATACAAGAGAGAGAGTCACATCTAGAGTTTTATTTTGTGTACTAATTGGGTAGTTGCGAGTAAAAGGGCAGATGCCCCAACCTTTGTTCCTAAAAACAGGCAAAGAGGTTTTTGGACGTCACCTTTGGGCGTAGCCTTCGCAAGAACATGAATGAAATGATATCTGATAGGCACGCCTTTTTAGTGAACATAAGCTTCTCAGATCGATCGCTACATCAGTTTCAAATTCGATGTTTCATACCACCACAGACCATATTCGCCAAATATTAAAGAAAAAGTGACTGGGAATAGGTATAGGGAACTCGCTCACAATACTGATGATACCGGACTAATATCCAGTGCAGACAAATTATGCAGCACTGTGCAGAGTTATCGAACACGCAGTGTGATGAGTGATTTTACTATACGGCTTACCACACATTTCACTGAAATGGCTGCCATACCCTTAGAGGCTTGAAGCCCAGGGGCGAAAATCGTACCACTCATTGGTGCGCTTCTTACGGAGTCTTAAGATATGAGAAGATCCTGCAGGAAGCTCCTCCTTTAAACAAAGCAAACGGTCCACCAGAGCTCCTGTGATTGCGCGACGCCTTTACAAGAAGAATCTTGAGAGGATACAAGCTGAGAACTGACGAAAGGTGCTCAGCTATAACTCTTGGACATGGATTACTGCCAACAGGCATTGAGAAATAACGTTCGAGGCTTCCAGACTACGGAAGCTGCTAGCATCTTCACGAACTCCGCTCCAGGTTTCATTATAAAACATTCGGGAGAGCAATTGGACAAACGTCCAGTGAGGGAGACGCTGGAACGGTACTATTTGCCGACACACATTTCCCCCTACAATCAGACGGTTGAACAATATTACTTGGCGGATGCCACGTCGTTGGCCTCAGCGGTTCGTTGCCTATCAGAAGGAAAAATTTGTATCGGGAATCTAGAATAAAATGGGCCGTTAAATAGCTTTGAATCATTCAAATCCCCCGGACCTGATGGACATTACTCCGGAGTTACATGTGGTTGGCTGACAGAATTTTCCCCTGGTTGTAAACGGCGAATATATATAGGATGTATCAACTTAGCATTATATTCCAGGGAAAGTGGAGCGGACAAAAGTCGTTTTCATACCTTAAAGCGGAAAAGCCTCTCACTCGAGTGCGGATAGCGATTTCCGAACCAATTCAACTTATCCTCATTTCCTACTTAAGCACTCTGGACGAGGATGATAGATATTTATCTTAGAACTACGCGTTCGATTCAAGTTTGCTGTCGAAACGCGACAACACTGCGTACTTGTAAGGCAGGTCTACTTGAGACCGCTTACATGAAACTAGTCAGCTTTATTGGAAACTCACCATTCTGTGGCAAAGATACACAATCCGTTGCCTTGCTAGACATCGGAAGGAGTTCAATGAACGTCCATCGAGGGGCTGCGATATTGAAATGAACTGTAAATCTGAGATGTTGATCGATATACTGGTAGGCTGTTAGACGAGACTTCGTTAGGGAAGAGACGCCATTAGGCCACACCTAGGACGAAGCAAACATACGAAAGGTATGGTGAAGCAGAGGCATCCTCGAAGGACGTTCTATCGACCTGCTCTTGTGGATATGTTGCTATAAAACAACCTGTCTGTTTCCTAGAAAAAGAAAGGATACAAGTGGTGGCATACGCAGGATGATGTGCGGCTAGCACAGGGAAATTCCATCAACAGTTAGAGATATTACTATCAGATGAACCCTCCCGATATGACTGAGAATGGGCGAAGATAATTGGTCTTGGGGTAAATTCCTGCGAAATACAGAACTAGTCAGTACTGCCGAAAGATCGCCAAACTCGCGACGGTTAGGCTCATTTCCTTTAGGGGAACTTGCAAATATCCCTTTAGTGAGCTGTTGCAAAATACTTGGCGTTATTTGGACAGGAAGTGAGACTTTAAGCTTAATATTGAAAGAAAGGGGCGGAAAGCAAACCGGTTTTTTTAGCTTTATACTCGCGCCAAAAAGGCCAATAGGGCCGAAAAAGTGGCGCCGACTAAAACCAAAATTGTTGCATTTGGCTATAACACGGCAGGTGGTACTTAACCTATCATGCTATATGGTGTTGTAGTCTGGTGGCGCCACTTCACCAGCCCAACCAATTTTAGAACAAAGTTCAGTCGTATTGGCGTACTTGTGTATCTGCAGGTGCATTCGACCAAACAGGAACAGAATGTCCCGTTAATGTCATACTCGCAATTCTATTGCCGTTTAGACATTTTGGCCAAAACAGATGCAGCTGCAACAACGGTGCTGTTGCGGGTTGCGCGAGCGGTATCGCTGTGGTCGCGAAAAAAGTTCTGGTCACAGTTCGGTCCTCAAAATAGATTGCCGATGCTGGCGAACGTACGGTGGCATTACACGTTCGTGCGAGACATCTCTGCTCCTTTTGCAATACGAAAAAAAAACACCGGTTGCAGTTCTCTGCTACGAATCAAAATATAACTTGCATGGTTCTGATAGTAGAAGTTTAGTACGAAGGCCTAACGGAAATTGTTAATATTATGGTCTGGGGTCGTTTTCTGGACAAGCTATTTGCCTGATTAATAGAGTATAGTATTGCCCCATGTAATATTGCCATAACAATCCTGGGAAATGGCGTTTGCATTGTTATTCAGCGCGATCACGATCCCCAGCACACGTATAACATGCTAAAACAATTGATTTCCATTGAAAAATTGAGTGGCTTGCTCACTCGCCTAATGTTAATAGTATTACATAAATAAAAAATTGATATTAAATTGTAGACAGCTTTCGCCCAATTTACACTTATAAGACCACAGAAGCCATTGTTGCACTCCGACTTACATGGAAATTTGCACAGAGGATAGAACTAATATGCTGATTATGCACGCCAAATTTTGTTGAAATTCAGATTTTAATATAGTTCCCATATATACTAAACAAAAACTCTCATCACTCTTGAAGGTAATCCTAATTAAAAAGTGATATCCACTTATAAATTGGAATTTCCTCGACACCATTCTTCCCTAATGCATGTACCACTTATCAATTTCGTATAATTAAAAGCACCTCAATGTCCAGAAACGCCGCCAATGTATAGTCGCATATGTCATATCTGATCTTTCTATGTGATGCACCACTGAGTGCAGGGCAGATTCTACAGATCTCCCTTAATTAGGCATGCTGACAGATTGATAGTTTCTGCTATGCTGTTCCTTATTATATCCAGTATTCTCCATCGTCTTTAGCAAGAAGGATGATAAGCTTATTGTCTAAAACTTCGCCGTTCCATGTGATATCTTCCCCGCTTTAGGAATGAAGATTACCTTAACCTTCCGCCAAGGCTTTGGTATATATCCAAGACGCAATGAGGCCCTCATCAACTCCACATAGGATTCACCCAAGAGATCGAAAGACTCCTGAAGCATACATGGTATTTGCAGATTTAGTAGGCCGAAACTGTCAATCGCCATTTAACGCTCTCCATGGTCACCAAACCTAATTATGTCCTCCTCTTTCTCCATAAGAATCTGTTGTGTACTCTGATCTTCACCCTCTGGAAAGTGCGTTTCCAATAACAGGTCTATAGTCTCCATCCGGTGATTCAGTCCATTTTCCCATTGCTGTTCTGCAATTACCAACGAAACTTAGTTCTTGCGACAAAACTTACGTAGTCTTGCTGTATCCTTAATAGTAAGTAAATTCGTCTATCACGCGGTATAAAGCTCATTCGTTTAGCCTTCCTTGTCTGCTTTTTCAGATTCAGAGTCTTTGTATTCATTTCCATAAATGCTCCGGTCGTATGCTCTCCTCAGTTATATACCCCGTCCCAGACTTCACTCCTTAGATCAAAATTAATTTCCTCTCCA
>PGFW01008284.1:26596-41818 GCA_003123925.1 Haematobia irritans | reverse complement strand
TGCTACTTTATTTGATTCGAGTCAACTTATTTCGCTTAGATACCTGCTGGAATCAATCGGAAACTTCGTACATGTTTTCGAAGGTGAAATCCGTGCCCTCGTTTGTGAACTGCGCAGCTGATTTTCCAGAATGTATTCCCTATAGCCTCATGGTGAGAACAGTTGCGTCGCTGTCCTATTATGAAAGCCTCTATTTAACTGCCGTTGAACGGTGGTGGCAGCAGAGCTTCGTCGTGTTGCAAAGTAAACGCGCGATAAAAACCAAGCAGCCTGAGAGCTTCAGCTCCACAATCAGTGCGTCTTGATCCGTGCCGGCAAAATTGGCTTTAAAAAAGAAAACTTTCATATTTTTCTTTATACAAATACATTGTTTGGTCATTTATTTCCATTTCCATGAAATATTCATAATTTCTAAAGCCCTCTTTCATTCTTCCTCTTTTTCCAAGGTTCTTCTTTCATTTTGTATAAGGCGTACGCGAATTTAGGGTCATATAGCTTTAGATTACTGGCGAATCTGAAAAAACGTTGATTTAACCAGCCTGCTAATGTTTTCGGAACAATATTTGGTTGGTTCAACAGAAGAAAAATAATCGAATAAATTGGATAATAGTGTTAATAGGTACTTTTAGGTAATGTGGTATCACAATGGACTGAATAGTATAAGTGAGCCTGAACCTAATCGGGCTGCCACTTTAACCTAACCTTATGTGCTGGGTGAAGTACTTTCCTCCTAGGACATGCGTATGCTAAATGTAAGCCGCGAGCGAGGAATTCGTTATAAAGTGGATCGAGTTGATGTTGCAAAGCAGGGACGTGGCGGTCGAGCTGGCGAACTCCACAAGGAGGGCTAGGCCCTCTAGAGGATTGCCACAGGCAGGTATAATATCACCTTTGTTATGGCTATTGGTGGTGAACGAAGTTTTGATTGGGCTGACAAGTAAGGGAATCAAAGTGGTGGCATACGCGAATGACATTGTGATAATGGTATCGGTATAATTCCTGAATTCTATTTCGGATGTGCTGAGCGGGTCTGTTGTATCCCACAACTATCCAACGACGTACCGTTCTCTGGGAGGAATTCACTCCTAGCCGAATGTTCCCGCGTCAGTGGCTGTGGTACCAGGGATTTTATGCGCAAACGGATTTTCAAGCGATACAATGTTCACGAACGGCGTCCCTATATTTCCTTGTCTTGACTGACAACACGTGAAGGTTTAGATTTATTTTGTATTCCACACAGTTTATTTGACTTTAATTTAACTTCAGTTTAATTAACTTTAATTTTACAATCCAAATTGGTTGACAAACAATTATCTAATTTCTTCTGTTTTAATCCTTTACAATAATATTTGAAGTGACAGGAAAAAATACAATGTTTGTCTTATTTTACGTTCTGCTTGTCAGTATTCTCTATCAAGAACTAAGAAAAAATAATAAAAAGAATATTCGAGCCTACTATGACTAATGTCGTAAATTACATTCAATCAATCACAATAATTGCCGATGGGATTGCCATCAAGGATTGGTAGCAGAGATGTCCGATCAGAATATTTTATGATTTAATGAAAATCTCAGTTTTGGGAAATGAATCGAATAACAAATATTCTGATGCGAACATCCCGGCTCCTTTGCTCCATTCGAGCAACCTTACAAATTAGTTTTTATAACGAATTTAAAGTAGAATTTCATTCAATATGTTAACTAGATATCAGAAACAATATTAATGCAAATGGACGACTACATAAGATATAAAAATATTTCAATTTATAAAAAAGTACAAAAACAAAACGATCAGGTTGTAATTCAGGGAAGCTAAGGTACTAAATAATTCAATGTAATTGTAATACTGACTTCATAAAATAAATGTTAACTTTAAAATCTTAGCTTTCTCATTCGATGAAACGTTCAACCCAAGAAGATGGGTAGTTATTCTTCCTCATCGGATCCGACGTTGACAGTTGAAATCGGCCAAAAAACCCCAACCGAAGATTGTATTTTAGTCCCAGAAACCGTCTTCATGTTCTTGGGGCAAACCAAGGTAGATCTTGTGAGCCACATCATCGCATAAATCACGATGGCTTTGCCAGCATTTGCAAATGTGGGATCAGCAAGCTCTTCTAGCAAATAGTGGTCTAGGACTGAGGAAGAACTGCACCATCTTCGAGGAGTGAATGGCCCCGGACCGCGGAAAACCTCCATTGTCGCTGTAAGGGTTCTCACCTCAGTACATCGGTCTGTAGCTTGTCGTTCTCTGAATTACTTTCCCGATAGATGTCCAGAATACCTCGGATACTAAACACTCCGATTGACAGACGATGTACTGAAGGTGAGACCCTTACAAGCGACAATGAGGTTTCCGCGGTCCGGGCCATCACTCTCGAAAGATCGTGCAGTTCTTCCTCAGTCCTGGGACCACTCTTTGCTAAGAAGAGCTTGCTGATCCATTACATTGCAAATGCTGCTAAACCATCGTCATTATTGCGATGATGTGGCTCACAAGATCTTTTTTTTATTTTACCTTGGTTTGCCCCAAGAACATGAGACGGTTCTGGGATAAAATACCAATTTCGGTTGGGGTTTTGGCCGATTTCAACTGTCAACGTCGGATCGAGATGAGGAGATATAACCTGACCAATCTTCTTGGGATTGAACGTTTTCATCGAATGAGAAGCTAAGATTTTAAGTTAACATTTATTTTATGAAGTCAGTATTACAAATACATTGAATTATTTAGTTACCTTAGCTTCCTGAATTACAACCTGATCGTTTTGTTTTTGTACTTTTTTATAATTGAAATATTTTTATATCTTATGTAGTCGTTCCATTTGAATTAATATTGTTGCTGTATCTAGTTTAAATATTGAAATGAAATTCTACTTTAAATTCGTTTTAAAAACTAATTTGTAAGTTGCTCGAATGGAGCAAAGAGCCGCGGTGTTCGCCATCAAGAATATTTGTATTCGATTCATTATCCAAAACTGAGATTTTCATAAATCATAAAATATTCTGATTCGCGACATCTCTGCTACCAATCCTTGATTGGCAATTTCCCATCGGCAATTATTAGTGATTGATTGAATGTAATTATCGCAATTAGTCATAGTAGCTCTGAATATTTTTTTATTATTTTTTCCTTAGGTTCTTGATAGAGAATATGACCAAGCAAACGTAAATAAGACAAAACATTGTATTTTTTCCCTGTCACTTCAAATATTATTGTAAAGGATTAAAATCAGAAAAATGAGATAATTGTTTTGTCCAACCAAATTGTGGATTGCTAAAATTAAGTTAATTAACTGGAAGTAAATTAAGTCAAATAAACTGTGTGGAATACAAAGATAAATTAAACCTTTCACGTGTGTCATCATAGAAAGAAAGTATAGGGACGCCGTTCGTGAACATTGTATGCTTGAAAAATCCGTTGCGTCAAGAAAATCCCTGGTACCACAGCCAACTACGCGGGAACATTCGGCTAGAGAGTGAATTCCTCCCAGAGAACGGTACGTCGTTGGATAGTTGTGGGATACAAACAGACCCCCCTCAGTCACAGTCCGGAAAATAATAGAATCAGGAATAGTTATACGATACCATTATCTACAATGTCATTCGCGTATGCCCCACTTTGATCCTCTTATTGTCAGTCCCAATCAAAACTTCGTTCCACCACCAATAGCCAGTAACAAAGGTGATATTATACCTGCCTTGGGCAATCCATCGTAGAGGGCCTAGGCCCTCCCTTTGTGGAGTTCGCCAGGCTCGGACCACCACGTCCCTAGCTGTTTGCAACACAACTCGATCCATCTTTAATAACGAATTCCTCGACACCAATTCCTTCCCTAATTGCTGCTACAACTCTATCAATTTCGTATAATTAAAAGCACCTCAATGTTCCAGAAACGCCGCCAATGTATAGTCGCCATATGTCTAATCATGATCTTTCTATGCGATTGCACCACTGAGTGCAAGGGTTTAGATTCTACAGATCTCCATCTTAATGTAGGATGCGTGATCAGCATGACTAGTTTCATGCCTAGCTTGACTTCCTTAATGTATAATCCCAGTATTCTTTCATCGTCTTTAGCAAGAAGGTGATGATAAGCTATTAGTCTAAAACTTCGCAGTTGTTCCATGTGATACTTCCGCGCTTTAGAATGAAATTACTTAACCTTCCGGCCTAGGCCCTTTGGTATATATATCAAGAACTCAATGAGGCCCTCATCAACTTCCACATAATTCACCCGAAAATCGAAGAAACTCCTGAAGGCATACATGGGTATTTGCTAGCTAGATATTATATTGGACCGAACTGTCAATCGCCATTACGCTCTCCATGGTCACCAAACCTAATTATCCTCCTTTCTCTAGAATCTGTTGTGTCTATAATCTTCACCCTCTGAAGCATGAGTGCGTTTTCCATAGCAGCGTCTATAGTCTCATCCGTGATTACGCGGTCCATTTTCCCATTGCTTGTATCAGCAAATTCCAACGAAACTTAATTGTTTGTACAAAAAATTACGTAGTCTTGCGTAATTCCTTAATAGTAAGTAAAAAGTTGGTTCTATCACGCGGAATAAAGCCCATTCGTTTTCCTTGTTCCTTTTTCAGGCGTCTTTGTATTCATTTTCATAAGCTGCCTCCAGTTTCATTGCCTCCTGAATCCCCCCCTCATCCTTAGATCACATTAATTTCTTGCTCCACCAGCGCCTTGTGTTTATTATTAAGGAGACTGTCTGGTGGATACGACTTAAGAAGGAATGTGTAATTCACACTTTCCATCCACGTTCGCTGCATCCTCACTCCTTCATATATTTTTATCATATTATTATTAGCCGGGATGTTCTCAAAACGTCTTCAAATTGAATTCCCTTTGGAAAATGCTTATCCATTGCCTTGCTTGGATTCTTGTTGAATTCCTCAACATTTGTCTCCACACCGGTCTTTACATTCAGTATCTATGTACTTTATGATCCGCAGTAACCTTATTTCGCTAGATTACCCTGCTGGAAGTTCAAATCGAGAACGTTATTCGCTACATGCTTTGAAGGTGAATCGGGCCCTGTTGTGAACTATCGCCAGGCTGATTTTCCAGAATGTATTCCATAGCATCATCAGGTGAGCAGTTGCGTCGTAGCCGTATTATTGAAGCTCTATTACTTGCCTGAAGGTGGGTGGCAAGCAGAGCTTGTCGTGTGCAAGATAAACGACGATAAACCAAACAGCCTAGAGTTTCAGCTCCACAATCAGTGCTGTCTGATCCGTGCCGCAAAATTGGTTTAAAGGAACACTTCAATAGTTTCTCTTATTAAAATACATTCTTGTCACATTTATTTCCATTTCCCATGAACAATATTCATAATTTCTTAAGCACCTCTATCATTCTTCCTACTTTTCCAAGGTTCTTCTCATTTGTATTAACGGCGTACGCGAAATTTAGGGTCAATAGTTATAGATACTGGCGAATCTGAAAAAACGTTGATTTAACCAGCCTGCTTAAATGTTCGGAACATATGGTGGTTCAACAGAAGAAAATAATCGAATAAATGGAAATAATGTAATACGGTACTTTTAGGTAATGTGGTTCACAATTCGACTGAATAGTATAAGTGAGCTGAAACCTATCGGGCTGCCACTTTAAACCTTAAACCTTATGGCTGGGGTGATTGAAGTACTTTCCTCCATAGAGACGATGCGTATGAAATGTAAGCCGCGAGCGGATCTCCAATTATATAAGTGGATATCCACTTTATTAATTAGGTAATTTACCTTCAAGATGACGATGAGAGTTTGTTTTAGTTATATATGCCGGAACTATTATTAAAATCTGAATTTCAACAAAACATTTGGCGTGAATAATCAGCATATTAGTTCTATCCTCTGCTGCAAAATTTCCATGTAAGTCGGAGTGCAATCAGATAGCTTCTGTGGTGCTTATAAGTGTACAATTGGCGAAGCTGTCTACAATTAATATCAATTTTTTATTTATGCTAATACTCAATTACATTAGGCGCACGTGAGCAACGCCCCTCCCAATTTCTTCAATTGAGAACATCAATCTGTTTTTGCATGTATAACGAGTGTGCTGGGGATCAGTGATCGGCGCTGAATTAACAATGCCAACGCCATGTTCCAGATTGTATATGGCAATATTTACTTGGGCAACTACTATACTCATATTAAGTCAGGCAAATAGTCTTGTGCCAGAAAACGACCCCAGACCATAATATTAACAAATTTTCCGTTAGGCCTTCGTTACTAACTTCTATCTATTCAGAACCCGATTGCAAGTTATACTTTATGATTCCGTAGCAGAGAACTGCAACGCAGGTGTTTTTTTTTCGTTATTGCCAATCTTTGAATCCACAAATATGCGGTGCAGTGAGTAAGGGCCACAATGTTACCATGCGATCTTACTTGATACAATATGCGAGATAAAAACCACCGCTCGTACTACCAATGTTCGTTTGCAGGATTAACAAAGTATAGGTGAGGTTAAAGTGGCAGCCCATCTAAGATTCCAGCCTCTTACGACTATTCGTCATTGGATACCCACATTAACTAAAAATGTACCTATTATCATATGAGGCAACTTCTTAGTTTTTAAACCGCTGAACTCTTCTACGATTAATTTTTTTCTCGTTGAACCCAACCAGATGTTACCAAAAAACATTAGCAAGACTGCTTAAAAGTTACGTTTTCCAGAATCGCCAGTAATCTGAAGCTAATATGCTTCGCTAAAAGTTGCTTGTTGCTTTTAAACAAAAAATGCAGGCATCCACAAGAGGTGTTTTGATTCCTTTTCCTCCGCATCATGGCAGTCATCACAATTTATCATTATACTTCGGGCAATAGTTCTTGCAAATGAGCTATCAACAGCGAGACCCGTTTATTTAGAGCATATCAGAAGTGATATCTGACGTCTCCGAGGAACATTAGGATATCTAGTGTGCGTTTAAGTTGAAATGGGGCCATATTTGCTTGGTAGTCGTTACAACCACTTCTGCAATTCTCCACATGAACATTTGCCATCAATAACAGCCTTAACTCACGCAGCATGAGCTTGCACGGTAGCCAGGGGAATACCAACCAGCATTCTAAGTTCCCCTGAATATTTAAGTTATCCCTAAGCCTTGCCAAAACTATCCCGCTTCGCAGTCTCCCCGATTTCTTTGGCCAGGCACCCATCATTATAGTAATATGTACTGACCTCAGCCCATTCTTCATTGAGAGATTGGGGCAGTCGATGGCACGGTTTTCGAGTTTGAGGAATCACAGAAGTCAAGGATTTATTGCAGGTTGACCTGTCTGTGTATATATTATATGCCCAACATTTCTTGGAACATTTACTTCTCAAGCCAATTCGCCACCTCTCTTATATGCTTGAAAAACACTACATTGATTAGGTAATCTTTTCGCTATTTTGAACAAGTTCCAGTCTTAGAATATACATCCGAAAACCCACTTGTCCATCCATTGGAACAATCAGTGTAATAGAAAACTATATATATTCTTTATTCCCCGGGTCTTGTGTTGCACCACGCCCACTTGTTGGGAATTAGGTCTCAAACTTTTTTGTGAAACAAGTGACTTGCCAAGTATAATCCACTACGTTAGGCCACATCTGGCATTATTTTGCAGGACCGAAATCCATGACCGTAACTTTTTTCCGACCACAGCGATACCATCGCGCAACCGCCACAGCCGTTTGTTGCAGCTGCTATTATGGCCAAAAAATGTCTAAAGCACATAGATGCAGCATGACATGTAGGGAATTTGTTTCCGTCTGAGAGTTACACAACACGCCCGCCTGAGATACACAAACACGCCATACGCTGACTTTGTCTAACTTGTTGGCCTGTGAAGTGCACGGCCACCAGACTACAACACCATATACATTATAGGTCTAACCACTTGGCCGTGTATAGCCAAATGCAAACTTTTGGTTTTAGTCCCCACTTATTTTTCCTATATGCCTTTTGACGAGCGCGTTGCTTTTCTCCGCCCTTTCTTCAATATTAAGCTTAACAGTCAGACTTTCCTCTCCAAATAACGCCATGGTTTTTGCAGCACTCACCAAAGAGGGAATTTCAACACCCCCTAAGAAATGGGCCAAACCATGGGAGTTTGCGATCTTTGCAAGTACAATGACTAATTCT
Organism: Haematobia irritans; assembly: GCA_003123925.1. Taxonomy (NCBI): domain Eukaryota; kingdom Metazoa; phylum Arthropoda; class Insecta; order Diptera; family Muscidae; genus Haematobia; species Haematobia irritans. Next base: position 33,665 of record PGFW01008284.1, on the reverse strand, counting down.
GTCTTGGCAGGATTTACCCAAGACCGTATTGTCTTTCCGCCCCAATTTCTCAGTCTCCGGAGGGCCCTCGGAATAATATCTCTTTGATTTGTGGATGGAGAATTTTCCTACCTGACTGTAGCAGGCCACATCATCTGGTATGCCACCCACTTTATCCTTCTTTTTTCTAGGGTATACCAGAAGGTCTATTTATAGCAACGATTCCAACAGAAGAGACGATAGAACTCCTCCTTGGGAGACTGCCTCTGTTCACTACCCTTTGTATGTTGCTTGTCTAGTGTGTCTGAATACGTCTCTTCAATTAGAGTTCGTCTATAGCCTAGAGTATTACCTGGATCAACACTATCAGAGTTGTTCAGTCCATTTTATAATCGAGCTCGGATGGACATTATTGAACGCTCCTTCGTGTCTAGAAAGGCCACGATTGGTATTCTATTTGACAGATAGTGAGCTTTCAATAAGCTGACTACACACAAAAAAAAATTTTTTTGATTGTTCAATCACGAAATACAAAGCAGGAAATATACAATCAATTATTTAAAAATATGAAAAAATAAAGATCTTTCATCCGAAAATGATAGTAGTCAATCACCCATTTGGATGAAAACAACACGATTTTAATTAAAAATTTAGTTTACTTTTTGTCACGAAATCAATTAATGTGTGATTGAATCAATTAAAAAACGTGATTGATTTTTAACAAAATTCAATCACAGTTTATTGAAATCAATTAAATTTTAATTGAATTTCGCCCAAAAAAAAGTCAATCAACTATTTGATTCATTTAATTAAATAATTAATTGAAAATTGGCTATAATTTCGACAACAAATTTATATTATTGCGACCCCAAAATCGTATTTGTTTTATTGAATTAAAAGAAAATGTGTGTTTCTCCATAAAACATATTTAATATCTTTATTATTTTTTGAATATGCAATAGACAAATAAAATTTGGTTTCTGTCATCTGTGTTATTTTTTTTTGTTCTTCTTAACATGACTTAAAAATACAATTATATCAATAACAAACTAATAGGGTGAAAAAATAATATATATAAATCACTATCTTTCTTATAATAAGAACCATGTTAGCAGTAATTCTTCTGAGATATGTAGATGCGCCTAGATTTCCAATAAATCAAGCACCTTAGTGTTCTGAAAGTAGAACAAAAATAATTCGAATTAATTTTGTTCAATTAAAAGTTTAATTTTGTTAAACATTACCTGCATAGGGAATATCAAAGTTCAATCTTAGTTTCCAGGTTGCAGATTCTATAATCTTCGTGTTTGCAGTGGTTAGGCTTTTTAGCATAAAAAGGTTGTATGAAGGCAAGCTCGTAATTTAATTTTAGGTAACCTTCTTTCCAAAATTTCCACACAATTGAATCTTATTTAAAATCTTGAACACTCAAAACAAAAATAATGAGGAAAGCATGATATTTGGTATTATATTGATGATACTTTGCAAATTCTGGAATAGCAAAAATATAAATTGGAAAATACAATATTTTTTAATTTTCGGATATTTTTCATTTTTTTAATTCCAAAAGAAAGAACTTTTTTACCATTTACATAATTCAGCTCATTAGTTATATATATCAGACTAGTACTGCTCTCTATTTGGGTTCCAAAAAACTGAAAAGAGGTAAAACAAAAATGCAATTTAATGCCAACGACCACTTTCGCAACTTCAAGGGAATCTCCAACAAACCATACGCCTGTTTTAAGAAACTAGAGCTGGTGAAAAAAAATTTATTAATTTTTAGGATAATACGGTACCACTTTTTTATTGCCAAAACATATTTATATATATATAATTGATAAAATGAGGGATTTTGCATTGGATTTATATGGTACAATTTCACGAAATAAAATTGGTCACTAAAAGAAATGAATAAAAAAATATATTATTGTAGTCCGTGGTACATGTAAACAGTAGCAATGAGAAAAACCGGTATTCACATTTCACATTTCTTACCAATAAACGTAGATGATTTTCCATTTTCTACAAATACCACAAAAACACAAACACATGTTAATTTTCAATATGCATTTATCTCATTACATTTTTTTCAAACTTTACCGTGGCCGTTTGTTGTCTGCCACACTTTATTTATTTCAACCCTTTGCTACTGATGTTGTTGTCATGCGTATCAAAATATTTATGCACCACATTTTGAATGCAGCAGACGATGTCGCCATCATGTTTTTTCACTTACGCGGGAAAAACAAAAACCCACCGTCTTACGAGTTTACTTCACAGAACTGATCTACTCCCATACATGTTGAATAAATACCCATTCTCTTGTTCTCTTTTCGCTCTTTCCATTTGCCTCACAAATTATTCAATTTTCAATCACAAAGGTGATTTGGATCAATTCACATGTGTAATTTGGAAATACGGACGAAAATTTCAAATCACGTTTGCTAATTCAAAATTATTTCCGAATTTGATAACAAATGGTTGACATCAATTAATATTTTATATTGGAAACGTAACAAATATCAATCATTTTTTTTAATTGGTTTTTATTCGGGATTTGCACTTTCAAATAATTAATTGAAGCAATTAAACATATTAATGAATCCGTTTCCAATTCAGTTAAGTGTTTAATTTGAAAAAAATTTGGTGATTAATTTTTTGGTTGTAGTTCATTTAATGCGCGTCTAATAGACCTGCCACTTCGAGTTATGCATTTGCCTGTCGTTTCGGAGACGTATCTAATCATCCCCTCAGAGTCCTTAAGTAATGATGAGAGAAAGTGATTAGGTCGGAAATCCTTCGACCTCGAGTGAGAAGGCTTTTCCCGCTTTAGGTATGGAAAACGACGTTTGTTTTCACCTTCATTTGCCTGGGATATATGATAAGTTGATACAATCCTTTATTATATCGCCTGACAAACCATGGGATAATTTTGTCAGTCACTGCTTCTGTAACTCCGCCGGAGTAATTCAATCATGTCCGGGCATTGAATGTCCAAAGCTATTTAACGCCCAATCGTTAGTCTAGATTCGGTACAATTTCCACGACAAAGGACGACGACTGAGCAACTGTGTACCGTCAGAACATGGATTCATCCTCTATTTCCAAATAGTACCCCAACGTCTCCTCACTGGAGACGTTGTCAAATTGCCGTTCCATGTTTTAAGAAACCTGGAGCGGGGTTGTGGATGCTAAACCTTCCGTGTCTTGGAAGCCCGGATGAATTCTCAATACTGCTGCCATAAAATCATTCAAGAGTTATTTGAGCCTTTCTCAAGTTTCTCGCTTGATATCCTCTCAGGATTCTTCTTGTTAAGACGTTCCCAAATTCCTCACGCTCTGTGGACTTTGCTTTGTTAAAGAGCATTCCGCCCACGAATCTTCTCTATTACTTAACTCCGTAGACACCATGGTGGTCGATTTTTCCTCCTTGGCTTTCCCTTTAGGCATGCCAGCTTTCCAGTGAGATGTGAAGGCCTTAGTAATCCCTCCACTGCGTGTCGATATCTTGCATCATTTCTCTATTGTGTCTCTGTTATTTCCGGTATTTCATCATATTGAACGGATTCCCATATACCTATTCCAGTCAGCTTTCCTAAATTTGGCGAAATTGATCTTAGGTGATATGAACATCAAATTTGAATTGATGTAGCGATGATCTGAGAAACTGGTTACATTGAAAACCTGCCACTCAGATATATCATTCATTCAGTTCTTGCGAGGCAATCGTGATGTCAAAACCCTTGCCTGTTTTTTTAGTGACAAAGAGTCTGGGCATTCTCCCTTGTTGCAACTACCAAATTAGTACGCAAAAATAAACTCGATTAGCGACTCCCCTTGCATTAGTATCACTACTTCCCCATATACTATGATGGCGCATTCCGCATGCACATCCCATACATGAGTTTCGTCTATTGTTTTCAGTGGCATCCTCCACTAAGTCTTAACGGCAACATGGAGGCATCTCCCCTGCATATGACCATGTGTCCGCAAATACCCAATATTTGATTTTGGGCTATTTCTACATTAGGCAACGACAGTATCAGCATTGCACATTGAAGGAGCGAGAGAACCAAGTTGAGCTACGTTTTTGATATTATACAGCTCGATTACATCAATTACTGTAATACTGCAATAGTTTGAACCCGGAGTACTTAATCACATATTTGTTTCCTATAAAAATATGGTTCTTGAATAAAAAACTATTCTATGTCCCCTTTCATCAGAGAACTTTTAGGCGCAGGATGAACCGAGACCATCGAGATTTCCAACAACCGTCACATCAGCCGCTTTCAATCGAGTCATCCAAAGAATGTCCTCTCAGAGATCTCGGTGACTCGCATACCATTAGGGTAACTTTGGTGGTTCTGAGGCAGTAGAAACCTCCTCTCGCATACGAGTGTCTATTCCATGTCTTCAACTTTGGTCATCTCCTTCGAACTTCGCAGAGGATCCGCTTACTTCTGATTCAGACGGAGCTTGTCATTTCATAAATCCTTTCAGAATATCATTTTTATATCCTTCATTGTATCAATGAAAAGCCATAACATACACGCTTCCCTGGAATTGCTGGATGTGGCAGGACTGAGTGTTCGATATGAACACTGATGCCGTCTTTGTCCATCCACTTCATACAAATCGGCCAACCTTACATCAACTGTGAAAGATCTGAGATTGCCAGTCTATTTAAAATAGATTCAGGGGTCAGGCAGGTTTGCAGGTATCCACGCATGATATGCTCTAGGTCTAGCGGTAATATGTCTTTGCTCTCGATACTCTAGAGCAGCTACCTTCCAAACTTCACCAATTAGTATCAGAGCAGCTTTAAACCCATCTAAGAGACCCTCTGGTCCTACAAAATGCGACTAGCTTAAATCGTCCTTGATACCAACCAGCCTATTGTGTCGAGGATCTGGGCCGGAAACTTTTCAGGCACCTGTGACGTAGACGACAGACAGACCACTCTTCAATGTCCCCCATATTGTTGTAACCATACCGTCCGATGCTCTTTTATTAATGATAGCCATCACGGCATGTCTTTTAGCAACTATGAGGCAACGATCTTTGATCCCTTTTGGAGGAATGGCAGCTCATCCGCGTGTCGTTCCCTTTTTCCAGCCTCAGATTACCTGAGCCCATTTTCAAGGTTCGCTTGTAGCCAACAGCGTGCTTGGATCGACTGATCCGTAACTTGTTTTTAGGATAAACAAAGCATTCTGCGTTCCTCTGAATCTCGTTCGTGAGGATTTACTCCTTTTTAATGTCGTTACCCTTAGAAAAAGTAATCGAACTTGTCAAAGTGTCGCAATCTGTCGAGCCGTCTTACAGGTCGACTAATTGGCCTAACTCTTGTTCATTGCCCAAATTTATAAAACTTCCAGTCGATACCGCGTTCCACTGCGCCCTGAAGTATAGCAATCCCAGTGGATTGACTTGAATTTCGCCATGCATTGTGGTTAATATCCCACAAACACTGTGAAATTCTTAGTAGGTACCTATTATCGATATATTGAGTTTATCCGCTTTAAAAAACACGTCGCGTGTTGTTCGACGCGTTGAAATACGTAACAGTGTTAACAAATCGATATCGTAACAATGCGCAGAGGTAGTTTATACATTATATTAAGTGTGATTGCATTAAATTACGCGTCATATCAACTATCGACAACATATTATGTTTATAAACAGATTTGGCGATTTATTCTAGTATTCTGGTCCTTTAGTAAGAAAGCTTAGACTATGAGGAATTTAGCGATTCAATAACAATTTTACAAATGTTATAATTTCGAATGCACCTAAATTAAATTCTATTTTGGGAAACATTATTATAAAATTAAATTAAAATGGAAACTATACAATACACTATTGATTTTGTTTATACCGTCAACCGTTGAACGGACGGAACATGTTATTTATTAGCGGAAAAATAATACGTAATAAGTACCTACTTACAATTTCAGTGTGGTGGGCATATTGGCACCATGCAGAGAAATTTTAAAGACATTCCTCATGGAGTTGCTAACTTCAGGACCCAGTGGACGGGTATCGACTGGAGTTATAAATTTGGCAATGACCAAGAGTTAGGCCCAAATTGTATCGACCTTGTATGGACCCCGGGTCGACAGTTGGCGACACTTTGGACAAAGTCGTCCTTTTTCTAAGGTAACGACATCAAAAGGAAGGTATCCCTCACGAAAGAGATTCAAGAACGCAAAATGCTTATGTTTATCTAAAGCAAATTAGGATCCAGTCGACCCAAAGCACGTTGTTGGCTTAACATAAGCGATTCCTTAAAATGGGCTCAAGAATATATGGTTGAGGCTGGAAAAAGGAAACGATCACCCGGACATGAGCTGGCCATCCTCCAAAAGGGATCACTATGTTTTCCGCAGTTGCGTTAAAGAACAGCCTTGTAGATGGCTATCATTAATAAAGGAGCATTGACGATGTTCCAAAGCAAAAATGGGGGCGAAATGAGGAATGCTTTGTCTGGCACTACATCACAGGTGCTGGAAAACGTATTCCCGGGTCAGATCTCGACACCAAAGGCTGGTTGATATCAAGGACGATTTAAGCTAGTGCGCATATTGAGAGACCAGAGTCCTAGATGGGTTTTAAAGCTGCTCTGAACTACATTGGTGAAGTTTGGGAAGCGAGGTGCTCTAGAGTTAGTGAGAAGATAGAATTTACGCGGCTAGCCTAGAGCACATGCAGTGGATACCTGCAAACCCTTCCTGACCCGGAATCTATTTTAAATAGACTGCATCTAGATCTTTATCAACAGCTTGATTTGGAAGGTGGCGCGTTATGGATTGAATTGTTGAACCAAGACGGCATGCAGTGTTATATATATTGAAACCACTCAGTCTTTGCCCACATTAAGCAAAGTTCAGGGCCGTGTATGGTATGGCTTTTTAATATACAAATGAAGGTATATAAACGATCAGCTAAAGGAGTACGGCAAATCGACAACCTATTGATCTCAAATTCAGAAATAGAGCGGATCCTCTTGCGAGAGGCGAGGAGTCAAAGATACAACTTGGCATAGCACCGTATGAAGAGAGCCACCCGAACTCTCTCTTTTTGG
>PGFW01008282.1:39936-52711 GCA_003123925.1 Haematobia irritans | reverse complement strand
CATATTGTAGTAAAATCCTACACACTGTAATGCCAGACATTCCACAGAAGGTTTGAAATTTCTATTAGGCTCATCTCATATATTATATCTCACAACCCTCAATTTACCACCTATCTTGGCGAGATCTAGTCAATATCTCTCTAAAATTGCCACTGATACGTAGGAAAAATTGTAAAAATGATTCAAATTGTTCTATATCTCTAATACATATGTATCGCCCAATGAATCATAAATGTACTGTAGTGCAATTGCATAAAAATGGATCCGCTTTAATATTTCCCCTATTTGGTTTTACTAACATTATGTTTTACATGTATACGAGTATTCCAATTTAGACCTTTATACAGACTAACAATAAATTTCAAGGATTTGGGATGGTACCCAAAAATTTGGTCTGCACCGTGGTGATGGGTATATAGTCTGCCTCCCTCGAATTTAGTCTTTACTTACATGTTTTGTTACTGAAGTTGAACATTATACAATAACAAAGAATAATGCTTTGGTTAAATATTTTAATAATTTGTAGAACATATTAAACTGAATGTTGAGATAATTGTTTTGCTACATATATTCTTGGGGGTATTATTATCTCAAGCTATAAGAAATATTATAACATGTTGCTATAATATTCAGCTTGCATCTATTATGGCTCCAAACATTACAAGTGTCACTGGAAAGTTCTTCATTCCTCACAGTTACAAATGAATGTTGGTGTTTCGTAGGCTATGCCTAACTGGGTGAAATGTTTCATTTTCCCTTGTATACTCTCTCATTGTTTCATTTCATTGGGGAAATAAAAAGCAAGTAGCTTATGTCTCACAGTTCATAAAAGAAGAGAGATATTCAGAAAGTATGTATAGCGAATATTTATTAGATGACATTTAAGCATGCTGAGTAATTTCTTGGACGTATTTTAAGCTATTTAATGAATTTAGTATTATAGGAAGAAGGGCAAAAAGCCTAATGTCTGTCTTTAGCCGAATATAGTAGCAAGCATCCTACAAAGGTGAAAAGGTTAAGAAATTTGTCGGGTTACATTGGTTACATCAGTAATGCTGATATTAGTATATGTGCCCTGCGCCACACGTGTGAACTAGGGTATTATAAAGTGTAGTGGGCATAGACGTTTGAGGAGGGGCGCAAACTAGAAGAAAGCGAAACGGAGATATGATCATAATGTGAGGTCCGTTGTGCAGAAAATGACTATTCAGGGTCGCCCCTGAGTCGGTCTCGCCATGTCCGTCCGTCTGTCTGTGAACGACATTTTTGTGATCAAGAAGTCTAAGGTCACAACACGCAAAAGAAAAAAAAAAACGTTTGGAAAAACGTGTAAACGCGAAAAAACGTTTTTCTTTTGTTAGCCGAGTTGTCTGTTGCAAATTGCTTCGAAAATTTTAAAGCTAATTTATCACCAAAAAAAAGTATCGTTTGTTACACATTTTTTCATTTCTTTCCATTAAAAAAGTTTATTTTTGAAATAAGCAACAGCAGGTCCCATTTCGTTATATCAAACACTGTTCGTTTTCGTGAACTTTAGGTCTTAATAAGACACATTTTAGCCAAGTTATCGAAAATTTAATATAGTACAATGTAATGTTAGAACATTTTTCCGGAATGCTTCCCGAATATACATCTGAATTGTAATGTAAAAAAAAAAACAAAAGGCAAAAGAAAAAACTTTGGGCCGAAGCAGGGCGTCCGGAACCCACGACCGCTTGGCATGAGGAGTCGGACGTCAGCTAACCGACTACAGGCATGGCCAACGGGCCAAACTAATGTTTGTGGTGGTCTCTTTAAGATAAAGCATGTAGTGTTATTCGGTTCGTGGAGGGAGCGGGGACGAGGTGGCGCCGCAAGCTATGGGCTATATAGGAAATTAATCTTAATAGGATAGTTTATCTATTGATGACCAAAGCAGGTACATACGCGTCAGATGGTTAGTGTGTTGGCTTACAATGTGGGCATGGGTCCGCGGTTCGATTCTCCGTCCAGGGCGAAAGGGTAAAAAAACGTTTTAAAAATTTATAAAAAGTCGTATAATTCTTCTACATTTGTTGGTAGTTGACAGGAAAGGTGTTAAAGAACCAAAAAATCCTCGTGGATGTGAGATAAGATGTGAGGCGGACATAATGCAATTAGGGCAAGAAAATAATGTTTTTTTTTTGAGCTAGGATCTTTATGAAATGGTGTTTTTTACAAGTCCGTAGGGGAAAAGAATACACGTTTTATCGACAAAAAGAATATATGACTTTTCTTACCAAAATACACTTCGCTTAAACAGGCGAAAAGCAAATGAGAAAACGAAGACTTTGTTTGTCTAAAATTTCGTTTGGGCAGGAAAAGAATTATTCTTTTTGCGTGCAGTTTTAGTAAAATTGAGCATTCAATTTGGCAGCAGAGGTATAGTACGGAGTATTTTGGGTCAGAATAGAACCCCTATGATTTTGGAACGAAATCGGGTTCAGATTTCAGATATAGCGTTGCACCCAATATGATATCATTCGTGAGCTGATATATTAGCCGAGAAAGCCCAGCACCCCCCCTGGTCTGGTTTAAATGACGAATTCGCAAAACGCAAATTTTTTCACTTACTTTAATTTTCTGTACTGACAATTATTTATAACTCGAATGTTTAAACACTGTTCTTATGGATAAGGAATCTTAATCAGGAAGAAAATTTTTAGGTAAAAGAAATGGAATGGTTCAGACTTTATTTAAAAATTGGGCAAATTCTCGCGTTTTCCGAAATGTCTGTAGCACCAGAACATGGGGGAATATTTTAACTTCGATTTTCATATTAATTTTGTACATGGTTTATTCGTGGGCACTCCCGAAATTGGGAATGAAAATCGTTTTCAGAGGTAGCATATAGTTCCCTACATATGATCTTCGAAATTTAATACTCATAATATCACACATCAAAAATAAACTCTTTCCTCCAAAACGAATGTTTAGGCAAAGCACAGATCGTTTCTTCTAGTCATTTGCTTTTCACTAGTATGGAAGTTTATTTGGGAAGAAAAATGATATACTCTTTTGTGAATAAACGTTTATACTTTTGTCTAAGGATTTAGAAAACAATTTCAATAAAGTATTAACTCATAAAAATAATCTTTTTCTGGCTAATTTCATTTCCCTCAGGCATCTTTCTCACTTCCACGAGGTTTTTTAGTTTTAAAAAACAATTCCTTTGTCTGTAATACAAACAATGTAGGACAGAAATTGATTCGATTTTATAAATATCTTTAAATTTTAGCCATTCCCTGGCACGGAGAATCGAGGCCGAGCGGACCAAATACAATTTGTAAAGCCAACACACTAATCCACTGGGGCTACGTAAACTGTTTATTGTCAGTTATATTTTTACAATACCTTTTTATAGCCCTCCTCCATCAATAGGATGGGGGTATATTTAATCTTTGTCATTCCGTTTTGTAACACATCAAAATATTGCTACTTAAGACCCATAAAGTATTATATTCTGGTCGTTGAGTGAAATTCTGAATTGGTGCGATCTAAGGCTATGTCCGTCCGTCGTGCGTCCGTCTGTTTCGAAATCACGCTGAACTTCCGAACAGAATAACAACGCTATGGGCGACTTGAACACATCTGGCAGCAAGTAGTTGCTTATTAGATGTACGGTGAAGCGGTATTGGAAAGTGGGCGATAATCGGCCACTTTTAACGTAATAGCCGCGCCATATAAAGGGACCGCCCTCCAGATTTGGCTGTGATGGAAGGCCTCCTAATCAGAAGCCAATATTGTCATCGATCGCGGCTGAATATTGAGTATGATGGTCCTAATAACGAACCCATGCAAAAAACTGGTCGCCATATCCGGCCATAATTAGATATACGCCGGCCCATATAAACGCACGGATCCGCGCCCAGATTTTGGCTTGTGGAGCCTCCTAAGAGAAGGCATATTTAAGTTCCGATCACGCGCTGAAATTGCTGGGTGACTGCGTGTTCCCGAGCTGATATGGTCTCTATAATCATCCAGCAAAAATTGGTCGACATGCGGGTATAATAGATTATATTATAGGGCCCCCATATAACACCGCATCGCCAACGATTTGGCTTGCGCGAGCCTCCAAAGAAGAGAAGCAATTTCATCGTCCGGATCCGGCTGAAACTTTGGTAAGGCATGGTGTTGCGGTAACCTGGTCTTAAACAACCAATGGGCAAAAAATTGGGTCCACACATCGGTTGCATCAATTATAATATAGCCGCCCATATAAACCGATCACCAGCGAGATTTGTCTTGTTGTGGACGGCCTCTAAGAGAAGCATATTTCCATGCCGAGTCCGGCTGCGAAAATTTGCGTACCAATGATCGGGTTGCGTATACTGGTCCTCCCTAAAGACAATCATGCAAAAGGATTGTGCGCACACTCGTCCCGGGAATCGAGATTATCATAGCATAGCCCCGACCGATAAATGAAACCGAGTCTCCCAGATTTGCTCCTCGCGAAGCCTCAAATAGAAGCAAATTGCCTCTCCACGATCCGCGGCCTGATGAATTTGGATAGGGCCAACTGGTAATTAGTAATGATCTCTCTAGCAAACCGTTGTGCAAAAATTGGTCCACATCGGTCAATAAATAAATATATGAGCGCGACATATAAACCGATCCCGGCACGATTTGGGTTGGCGAAGCCCTGCTTGCGAGGAGCAAAATTCATCGCAACCCGCCATCCCGGGTCCTTCAAATTAGGAAGCGTGGGGTGTTAGTATAGCGCTGGTCGGCTGAAGCACGCACCATACCAAAATTGTTGTCGCAATCACCACACAGCCCGGCACCCCGCCCACGACGCGGCAAAAAATCTGCTCCATGATCGGGTTCAATAACCATTGGTTGGCCCCTAGAGCCAAAAATAATGGTACCAAGATTTTATTTCTAAATAGCAGAGAACACATTTGTCAAGAGCGCCAGTTTATTTCTATAAGAAAAATTTTGTTAAAATTTTAATCCGTCTCTGTACGACACATTTTTGTACAAAAATTTTCTTTGCTATAGAAAATTTTTGAAAATTTTTATTTCTATAGAAAATTTTGTGAAAAATTTTATTTCCTATAGAATAATTTTGTCTATAAATTGTATTGTCTGTAGAAAATTTTGTCAAAAATTTTTATGTCTAACTTTGTCAAGAACTGAATCATATACGTGAATTGATGCGATCTTTGTTATGAGGGCCGCTGCATCATAGGATGGCGGGTAATATTAACTTTTTGTCGTTCCGTTTTGTAACACATCAAAGACCCCATAAGAAGTATTATATATTTCTGGGTCGATGGTGAAATTGCTGAGTCGATCTAGAGCATGTCCGTCGGCCGTCCGTCCGTCTGTTGAAATGCACGCTAAACTGCCGAACGAAACAACCTATCGACTTTGAAAGCCTTGCAGTCAAGTAGTTGTTAATCGATTGTAGGGTCGTGAATGGTATTGAAAATGTGGCCATATTCGGTCCCACTTTTACGTATAGCCCCCATAATAAAGGGATCCCCATCGATTCTGGCTTGATGGAGCCTCTAAACAGATCCGGCTGAAATTTGGTACCATGGTGTTGTGATAAGTGGTGTCTAACAACCATGGCAAAACAACTGGTCCATATGTATCGGTCCATAATTATATATGGAGCCGCCGCATATAAACCGCATCCACCCAGATTTGGCCTTGTGGAGGCCTCTAAAGAGGAAAAGCATATTTAATCCCGATCCAGGCTGAATTTGGCTAAGCATGGTGTTAGTATATGGTCTCTAATATCATGCAGATAATTGGTCGAGCATCGGTCTATAATTATTATTAATATAGCCCCCATAATAAACCCCGAATACCCCAGATTTGCTTGCGGAGGCCTCAAAGAGAAGGGCAAAATTTCATCGTCGATCCCGGCTGAAATTTGGTAGCATGTGTTGGTATAGTGGTCTCTAACACCATGGAAAAATTGTTACCACTTCGGTCCATATTATATATAGCCCGCCATATAAACCGATCCGCGCAAGATTCTGGTTTTGTGGAAGGCCTCTTAAGAGAAGCATATTTCATCCGATCCGGCTGAAAATTTGGTAACATGATGGTTGGTATGAGAGCAGCTGGTCTCTAGCAAAACCGTGCAAAAATTGGGTCCACATCGGTCCAATAATTATATATAGCGCACATAAATAAACCGATCCCCAGATTTGGGTTGGCGGAAGGCCATCTTGGAGGAGGCAAAATTCATCTCCGATTCGATTCAAAATCAGGAAACGTGGTGTTAGTATATGGTTCGCTACACCAGAGCGATACACCGAAAATGTTCCAATCACACAAAAATTGGTCCATTATCGGTTCAATAATCATCGGTTGCCGACTGCCGAGAGCGAAAAAAATAAATGTACCAAGATTTTGATTCTATAGAAAATTTTGTCAAAAGTTTTATTTGGCTATAGGAAAATTTTGTTGTAAAAATTTTATTCTCTGTAGATCATTTTTGTCAAAATTTTTCTTTCACTATACGAAAATTTTGTGAAAACTGTTTTATTTCTATGCAGAGAAATTTTTGTGAAGATTTTGATTTCTATCGAAATTTGCCTTAAAATTGGTATTTCTTAGAAAATTCTTGTCAAAATTTTAGATGTCTATCTATTGTTCCAAACTGCAATCATATACGGTATATGGATCGATCTTGTTTTGATTTAATATAGTATACCACGTATGGACTTACAGTACAATTTAGAAGATTGGTGATTAGGCGAGGGTCTTTAAGATACACTTGCCATCAGGCAAGCGTTAACGCCGCAAAGCTAAAGTATATTCGATTGTGGGTGGCAGTGTTTAGCAAGAAGTTTCTAACGCAATCGCATGATGGGGGGTAGCATAAGCTTCGGCCGCTGGCGAACTTACCGGCCGTATATACTTGTTATAATTTATGTTATAACGCATATTTATATTCGGAGCCCACGAAGCCGATTAAAGCAAACCATAATTTACTGAAATATACATTAGTTGCGTTTGCCGTGTAGGGCAATGATTAGTAACGTCCGCCCTTGGCATACGGCAAGGGTCGTGGGTTCGATCCGTGCTTCGACCGAACAGCCAATAATGAAGAAAAACTCTAACAAAAAAAAAACGGCAGTTTCTCGGCACACGTTTCCAAACTTCTTTTCTTTGGCTGGCAGCAGAGACAAAATGCTAAACTCCGATTTACGTGAGAGAGTTTGGCGCAACAATAGTAATAATTCAATATTCCCTACTATGGCATGTCAAATTTGGGTTTAGATAAGGCCTGTCCATATACAGCTCTTCCTTCTTTTAAGAGAAGGCCATTGTTCTCTTTTTGTGTTCGTATCCTTTTTCGTTCACTGTCTCTTTTTTTGTGCGGCGTATTTTTATGTCCAAGCAGGCTCTTTATGTACTCTAATTGCAAGAAAAAAAAAAATCCTAGATTATGCGAATTTTATCTTATTTAGTAGGAATTCGCCACTAATTGTTTTACTGGGTTAAATCTGTTGACAAATTAAAGGCGGCGGAAACACATATTGGGCGAAACGTTTCGAGCGTACGCGGCGTAAAAAATTAGAAATAGATGTAATTGACACGTACGAAATAGACGGGCAATACGCTTGTGCGTCGTCAATTTTATATTTGCTTTAGAATTATTTTAAGAAAATGTGACCTTCTTTTTGTTTCCTTTCACTTGCTTTTTATCTATATATGTTAATTTCGTTGTTTGATCATACAGAGAACGCTATTGTCCGATTCTATTATTGGTTACATTTGAACGTCAATAAGAATTTGATTAATTATTTAATAACGACAATTTTTGTAGTTGTGAAAGACTTTTTATATAGTTAAAATATGTGCTCCGTTTTTTTAAAAAGCGCGCAAAGTTCATCTGCTTTTCTGAAAATTATCCATAATGGACAAGCCCTAGTTTAGATAAGTAAGATTTGAGATATAGTCCACAATATATATGTTTTTCGATTTGGGCAAAAATTGGCAAAAATACTCAGCATTTACCTTGTATAATCACTACTATTGAAGTCGAAACTTGAAAAAAATACTCAAAATTTTAACGACAATATCTATCGTCCGTTAAATCGATAAAATATACTTTGTGGGCGAAGTCTGTCTAAAAAATTGATTTAGATATTTTTTTAGCTAACATTGTGTTCCAACAGCCTGGGTACTAAACACAATAATCCCATAAAAGTTAGAGGCCGTTAACGCAAAATATCTCTATTGCCATACGCCAATCCTGTTCCATTCAGATAAAGCTGTTGTAGTTAATTATTATGAAATAACATAATTATTTTATAAATACTATAGAAACGCAACAAATCTTGAAGGGTTTGAGATGGTATCCGAAATGTAGGTCTACAAGTGGTGCTAGGTAATATTACACAAATAATAATCGCCCCTCACCGACTTTAGACCTTTCCTTACTTGTTCAAGATAGTTTAAAGCCAACGTTTAATCTTATGGCGATTTCGATTGGGACAAAAAGTTGGCGAAACATTCCTCAGCAGGAAATTGATTGCAAAGCATATCAAGTCAAGGACACTGCACATAAGATTTTGGATCCTTTAGTACCTCACAATATTGATAAATTAAACAATAACTTTAGAATTAGCAGCTAATCAATTTGGGCGAAATGCCAATTAGGGAAAAAGTAAGTGGTAACACCAAGGCAACAATATTGTTTTGGCGAAATCGAAAACGCCCTTAGTCAAACAAAACTTTCTTTCACGTGAAGACACCCAAGTTTAGATCGTAGTCACTCACTATAAGGAAAACCCCGAGTTCGGTTAGCAGAAGTCTATCTGACTTTGGACAAGGGAAAATATTTTATATCAGAGGCAATGCCGTCTTATATGCTAAACAAAATTCGGCGATTCGGTACACACTGTAAAACATATTCGACCGTGATATTAAAGATGTACGCAAGAGATTAGAATACGAAATTTAAGCAAAAAAAATATCTTTAAAATAATGAAATTTTATATTGAAATAAAGTTTGTAATCTTTGTTTCAAAAATTTTTTGCATCTAAAATTTAGGACACAAATTTTGTAAGTTTGGGGCATCCCTTCGTTGAAGTCGCATCTACACATTTTAGTTGAATTTACAAGAAAATTGGTCCTTAAAATAACTGAAATGATTGTAAACTCTTAGGAAATTTATAGATAAAAACGCTTACAAATATAGGCTATGGACTTATTTTGAGGATGTACGTCTTTTGTATAAAGTTTTTTTTTTTTTTTTTTTTGATTAAGAAAGACGATTTTTACTTTTGAAGGTATCCCGTTATAGATTTGGATTCTTAAACTTGGTCATAGTATTTTGTAAACGGGTGACTACCTTATTAATAAACCTGAAAAGAGAATGAAAATTTGATAAAGTGAGATCTGTACCCACTAATTTTAATTTTATTGTCCTGGAGGAGATTTAAGAGAGATAAGGCTCTCTAAAAAATGTCTTTTTATTTTAAAGAAGCCTCATCTTTGGCTCGGAAATCGATACCAAAATCGCCTGTAAGGGAACGGTTCAAAATCTTGTGATCTAAGAGTAAACTTTTTTTCGAGTGTAGTTGAAGGACACGAATCTTTGGCCTCACGACAATATTTTTTTTCCATGTGTAGAATCGGTGAAAATAGAGAGAAGTTCGGCCACTTTTGGCTACCAGTAATGGACTGTATAGTTCTAATGAAGGTCTCAAATAAGCGGGTTACTAACTTCAATCTTACTAAGTCATTGACCTTATATGTGGCCACACTGATCTAGTGCTAACCATGCGCACCCAATCAACGTGGTTTCCCTGTGTTTCTTTATAATGAAATATAAAATATGAAAAGTTTCTGTCGAATTCGTTTAATTTTGCCTTCGCGCGATACATTTTGATTAGTGTGTTTTATTTTTCTTCTTTGCTCTTCTCATATCTCCTCAATTCAGCCAGGCTATGCCTTTGTTAATTTTTGGTTGATTTCTAATTAAATAGGCAAAAAAACATATATATATATTGTTAATATTTTCTTGGAATTTATGGATGTCTTTGTTATTTACTGCTCGCGAGCAAATCTCTGACATCACCATGCCTCTAGCTAACTGTTGAAAATTCATTAAATCCGAAAGTATTTATAAAAATTTTTTCCACGCCTTTACTGGCCTGAAGAAAACCTTTTCTTAGCAAGACCAGCATAAAAATTGGTCTACTTTTGCACATTTTGAAAAGACAACTTATCTTGCGCCCTGTGGGGAGATGCACCCAGCATGCTTGCCCTTGCTTTCGCATTCGATGTTGGAATGATTCTTTAGCTAACAGAGAAATGGAGAAGGGCGTGGTCATGGGCTATGGCTTTTAGTCGCTGACAAAAGAAAATTGGAAAATAACAACTCCATTAAGACACAACTGTTAACCGCCGTCCACTAACAGATTGACATCCCATAGAAGAAGAAAGAACTGAAGCGTGATGAAGAAATATGTTATTTGATTGACACTTCAGTAAACAGAAAAGTTTTGAACTAAACTATAAATCAGCTGTCATTAATCACTGCGGCGGCGCTTCCAAGCCACTTCCTCATAAATGAAGCGTCTATGTCTTTAAGGATCACTCGGCGTCTTAAGCATTAATTAACCGAGGCCGAAGAGGGAAAGGCAATCAGCATTATCACATGTATTAGAAAATATTTTTAAAGATGAGACAACAAACGGAAATCCTCCCAAAACTCCTTAATATAAAAAGGGATATCTCCAAAATGGCCGGCGGTCTTGAACAAGTAGCAAAAAGAAGAGAATTCTTTTTAAGAAGAATTAGGTTAAGCCCAAGTTTCTCAGTAAGGTTTAATAGTCCTAAATGCCATTTGATTTTTGGGCAGCTTGATGCCTTTCTTAAGATTTATTTTTTCGTTTTGGTGATTGTTTAAAATCACCGCCTTGTATACAGATTGGCATCACCTTTTTGTTTGTATATCTTAGGGTAAATCTGAATTAAAAAAAACAAACAAGACATTTGTCTTCGAGTCCGGAAGGAAAACGGGCTAACACATGAATCTCCTGTCTTCAAATATATTACAGTGAAAACAAGTAAACGAGAGTCGGTGTCAATTGTGAGACGTGTGGCGAGATTTTCTAGCCAATTTCATTTAGCGATATAGGATTCGCATTAACCACCCGGCCCCCGTGTATGTGAGTGTGTGTGGGTTCTAAGAATTTTCCTGAAGAATTCTTACCTACAATAGTGCTCGAAAAGGCTAATACGCTGTGCAGTACTACTACTCTAACTCCTAATATACGCATATCTAACTTTGTTAGGCATTGTAGCTACGTCTATATTTACCTTTGGATAACAAATCATAAGAACTTTATGATTTGTGGGCGAAACTCTCAGGAATCCTTCAGCAGAAGTCTTTGGCTCGTACATACATTCACAACACTTTTTTCTTAGTTTTCAACTACAAATCAACCTTTGTAGATGGTTTTTATGGGGCTGCTGGTTAAATTGTTTGCGTTTGTAAGTTATACCCACTTTTCACGTATTTTTTGAAAAGGCAAGAAAATTATGGTGTTTTTCTTTTTTTAGATTTTTTGCAATACGACTTTTACCTTAACTTCACTGGTTTGATGTCGTTTGTTTTTAGCTACAAAGACGAGGACTTCAAAGTTTTAGACCCCACGGCTTTAATTGCAAATAAAACACTTTGAACTTTTTGAGAATTTTTACTAAACAGCACATCGGAACTAAGCACAAATCACAATTGAATTTAATTTTCCCTTTTACAATTTATTAATTGTATAATTTTAGGAAAATAAATGGAAATCTTTAGACGATTTTTCTTTGAATGATTACAATATGATTTTTTTTATTTGACAACATGAATCGTTACTTATGTTTCCAGCGGACACGATGTTTGTGTATTAAAAAACGAGACCATAAACAAAAAAAAAAAATCCGACTCCGTCAACACTTGTCGTTTTTTTAACACGATGTCAATATCCCATTATATTTGCAATCACCTGAAATTATGACCGGCTTAATATATATGTTTTTTTTAAATATTGTTAATATTTTTTTTTTTTCGAAATATTAGTTAAGAATATTTAGTATTTCTTTTTACACACTAATCTCGAAACTTTATTTAATTTAACTTTTTTGTTTGTTTTGAATTAGACGAACGGCTTTGAGCTTTAACTACTGTAATATGCCGTATAGTTTTTTAACATCTATTCGTATGACAAATATCATAAAACTGAAAATTGTGGAGTTACTTCGTCGTGTATACTCTATGTTTTGTTTGACTTCGTGTTGTTCTCAAATTCCGCTCTTTTGCTTTATCTACATTTTATTTATCTTCTAAAACGATTCATACAGAGTTCCAAGCAAATGTATTCGAGTTTCAGCGAAATTGAGACCATTTTACGAGCCAATGGCTGGATAAAATACAACAGCCAGCATGATGGCTAAAGAACTAAGGACACGAGATTGTATTTTAGCTACGAACAATGCCATTCCAAACTCTCTCCAAATATTTCCTTTGGGAGTAAACATATATTTTTATCTTTCTCTCTCTATGAGATAATAATTATTTGAAATATATTCCATAGTCATATGCATTTACCCAATCAATGTAAAGGAATGTCAACGTGCTCTGATTTTCAAAAAACCATAGACTCCTGTAGATAAATTTAGACTAATTCTCTAATACACACACACACACTTTCTAAAGTGAAGAGAAAGTGAGAGCAAGTTAAGTAACTAAAACAGGGCATTTAATCTGAGAGAGGGTATCTATGAAAG